>PVKA01020293.1:0-40603 GCA_004027165.1 Ctenomys sociabilis | reverse complement strand
GATGTTTTGTCTGTTTTTTTTTTTTTTGTTTTTTAGATTTGTGAAGTATACTAACAGCATCTTGATTGGATTGCATTAAATATGAGTAGCAGTTTGGGGAGCATAGCCATTTTCAGTGTATTGTTTTTTTCCTATTCAATAGCAAGGGATATCTTTCCATTTTCTGATATCTTTTTTTTTTCTTTTTTTTAAATTTAATTTTTGATATATTCTTCTATCTCATTTTTCAGGGTACTTTAATTCTCACTGAACAGCTATTTTAAATCCTTTGTTATATTTATTCCTTAGTATATTAACTTTTACATCGTATGGTGAAAGGTATGCTTTCCTAATTTCTGATTATGTGATTTTGTTGCTTGTGTTCAGGAGTGCTATTGATTTTTTGAGCATTGATTTTTTTTATCCTAATGGACTAGTGAATTTGTATATTAAATCTACAAGCTTTTTGGTGGAGTTTTTGGAGTCTTCTATGTAGAATATCATGTCATCTGCAATGATAATTTAACTTCTTTCCTATCTTTATTCTTTTTATCTTTTTTTTGTCTTTTGTCTAGTTGCTTTGGCTAAGGTTTCTTTGTATATTGAATATGCATGATGATAATAGACATCCTGTCTTGTTCCTGATTTTTAGAGTGAAAGCTGTAAGTTTTTGTTCATCTAGTATGATGCTGGCTGTTGGTTTATCATAGGTGGCTTTTATCAGATTGAGGTAAGGCCCATATATTCCAGTATGTTGTAGGATTTTTTTTACATTAATGGGTGTTAGACTTTGTCAAATGCTTTTTCTGCCACTGTTGAAATGCTCATGTGATTTTATTTTTTTTCCCGATACCAGGGGTTGGACTCAGGACCTTGCGCTTGCCAGACAAGTGCTTATTCTACCGAGCTATCTCTCCTGCCTGCTCATGTGATTTTTGTCTTCAATTCTGTTAACTTATTGTATTACATTTATGATTTCTGTATGTTGAACCATCCCCACATTTCTGGAATAAATCCTACTTGGTCATAATGCATAATCTAATTAGTTTCATTCTCTTTGCCAGTATCATAATAAGGATTTTTGCATCATTGTTCATTAGGGAGATTGGCCTGTACTTTTCTTTTTTGTTTACATTCTTCTTTTGTTTTGGAATCAAGGTAATTCTTGCATACAGAAAAGATTTTGGAAGTATTGCTTTGCTTTGAGTTTCTTTAAAGAATTTCAGCATTAGTGACATTAGTTCTTCTCTACATTTCTTGTAGCATTCAACAGCAATCCCTCAAGAGTCTGGAATTTTTTTTTCATTGATAACTTTTTAATTACATTTTCAATTTCATTGACTAATTGGTTATTTAGAATATTTTATATATTTTTCTTTCAATTCTGGCAGTTTGTATCTAGGAATCTCAATTTCTTCTGTTTTCTATCTTACTAGAATACTCATAATAGGTATTCATGTTCTGCATTTCTGTGGAATTTGTGGTGATTTCTCCCTTTTCATTCCTGATTGATTAGATTTGTGGTTTTTCTTCTTTTTGATGAGTTTGATTAATGGCTTATCAAGTTTATTTCAATAATCCAATTTTTGATTCACTGATTCTTTTTTTTTTTTTTTTTTTTTTGCCAAACCGGGGATTGAATTCAGGCCCTTGCACTTTCCAGGGAAGCCCTTATTCCACTGATCCATCTCCCCGGCCACTGATTCTTTGTATTGTTTTCTTAGTCTATTGCATAATTTCTGCTCTTCATAATTTTCTCCCTCATTCAAACTTTGGGTTTGATTTGTTCTTTTTCCTAGAAGTTTGAGTTTCAACATTATTAGGTTGTTCATTTGAGCTAATTCTCTTTTCCTCGTGTGTGCATTTATCGCTATAAATTTCCCTCATTTTCACAATGAAGGGATTACTTTCATTGCATCCCATAAGTTTCAAGGTGTTATATCAGAATTATTGTTTAACTGTGTATACTATTTAAATTTTTCTTTAATTTCCTCCATGATTCTTCAGTTCACAAGGATGTTTTTTAATTTCCATGTGTTTATGTGATTTTGTGATTTCTTCTTTCAGTTTCATTACACTGTAGTCATAAATATGCATGGGATGATTTCATTTCCTCTACATTTACTTGAATATGTTTTGTCAGCTAAAATGTGGTCTGTTTTGGAATATGTCCCATGTATGTATCCTGATGTTTTGGATTGGAATATTCTGTAGACATCTACCAAATCCACTTGTTCACAGGCTTGTTTTAATTCTAGTATTTGTTGAATTTTTGTCTAGTTGCTATTTTTTGTGAAAGTGGGATGTTAAAGTTCCCCCATTACAATTATGTTAGTGCTTACTGAGTTTTTCATTTCTGTTAATATTTGTTTTATATAGTTGAGGAGCCTATATTTGGTGCATAAATATTTATGCTGTTATTTTTTCTTGTTGGAGTTTTCCCTTAACAGTATTTTGTGACCTTTATCTCTCATAATCAGTTTTGGTTTAAAGTTTGCATTGTCTTCAAATAGAACAGCTATGCTTGTTTTGTTTCTTAGTTCCTGTGGCATGCAAAATTATTTTCCATCCTTTGAGTTGTAGTCTATGAATTTTTTTGTGTTACATGTGTTTCTTGTTTACAGCATATTGTTGAATCTTGCTCCTTGTTCAAGGAGGCAACTATCAAGAATAATTTTATTTGAGAAATCAAAGTTTAATTTCCAAGGGAAGAGTACAATTTACCTCATTTCACGAACTTAATTCTTTACACAATTCTGGTTGCAAACCAAATTAGACAAGAACTAAAACAAATTCAGTAGTTAGATTCAATGTTGACCTTGTGGGAAAGTTTGATTCAGGTCTCATCTAATTCTGTTTGTGACCAGAATCATGGAATGAACAAAGTTCATGAACCAGGCATCACTGTATTTTAAAAGGATGAACATTCTTGGCTCCCTGAGCATGAGACTCATTTTCTTCTAGATGAAGATTCATAAAAGTAGTATTTCTTTGGAGGACAGACCTGTAGCACAGGCAGTGAAATAATTATTAATAAATTTGGACATTCATCTTAAATTAGTCTCTGTTATATTTAAGAATGTGATATTTCTTCATATCCTATCATCTTAATCTGTTTTGTATTACTGTAACAAACAGTTAAATTGGGAATACTCCATGAGACAAAGAAGTTTGTTTCCTTGTCTCTGGGTCAGAAAGCCCGAGCATGGAAGGCCACATTTGAGTGCAGATGGCATCAATGTTTGGCAGCACGTGCAAGAGTGCCAAAGCTTGTGTGACGTGCAGAAAAAGGACTATACATGTGGAGTGGTTTCACTTCATACTGGTTTGCTCTCAGGATAACTAACCCAGCCCTCTGAGATGAAGCATATAAATAAACAGGCCATAATCCTCCAAAAAGTGTGCCCAAGAATTTCCCGCTACAGTCCCACCACATTTCAGTACTGTTAATTAGGGACCAAGTTTCCAGCACACAAAACTTTGGAGATAGGCCACAACACACACACACCTAACTTGATACATTTACCTAATCTGATATTTAAAGTACTTTTATACTTGGAAACACATGTAATATTGTCTAAAGCCTTTGAGCAAATGTTCATGTGCCAAGCACTAGTCTAATAACTATATTGATACTTAAGTTTGATTTTTAAACTCAACTCTCAAAACATACATTCATTTGGTACTGACTTTACCTCAGCATTGCCCTTCTGCAGGTTATCTACTTATCCAAGATGGTACAGCATGTGAAGAGTTTATTGTCTAGCACCTCTATATCCAGTCCTTATTTTTTATTTTTTTCATGTATTTAGCACAGGGACTACAGGGTCTCACTACATAGGTCGGACTCATAATGATTCTCTTGTTTTCAGCCTCCCAAGCACTGGGATTACTCCCACGCCACCATTCCCAGTCTCATTGGCTGTTTCAGTGCGCTCCCAGGTCAAGGCTGGCACAGCATGCCAGGGATAAAACTCCGATCCCTGTGCCTGCCTAAGCAGGTGGTTTAAAAATCCACTGAGTTATCTGGCCAGCCCTCTTTGTGTGCTCTTAACCTCTCGTTATTCACTTAACCAGTTTCGTATCTTACACTCCCACACTCTTCCTCCCCGACATACATGCACACACTGACTCACATGCTCACAGTAATGTGAATGATACTGATGTTCAGGCTAAATGTACATTATTTATAAAGGAAGTTTGTGAAAGCCATATGCCTTTTACATTCTGTGTTCCCCTGCACACCACTGAAATAGCCAAAGAAATATATGTGGTTGTCCCTTCTTTGATTTTGATTTCCATGGTTCAGCTGTCCTCAGTCAACCACATCCCAGATGTTTTTGTTTTGACTATTTCAAGAGAAAGACTATATTTAGAAAACCATTTTTATCTCTTGTTTTAATTTCTTGCTAGTGTATATTTATTCTACATAATGAATGAATATATTTATTATGTATTGGTGCATACACTTATCAAATCTTTGATGCTTCTTTCTTCCCTTCTCCCCTTTCTCTTCCCAACCCCAGAATCTTTTCCCATTTCCATAAAGTCTATCTTCCTGTTTCCTATCATCTTGCTCTTACTTTGCTCTCTAAATTATTTATGCTTTGAGTTTCTCATATGAGAAACCAAGTGACATTTAACCTTTGTTTGATTTATTTCACTTAGCATTATGGACTCAAGGTGGATCCATTTTCCTACACATGGTTCAAATTCATCCTTCTTTATGGCTGACTAGTACTCCATTATAGAAATACATCACTCTTTTTATCCATTCACCTCCTCATGGGCATATAGCCCCCTTAGGTGAGATAGCTATTAATTGTGTGCTGCTGTAAACATGGTTGTATGTATATCATTGGATTAGGTTGTCTTTAACTCTTTGAGGGAAATACCTAGAAAAGGTATAGCTAAGACAAATGGAATTTCTATTTTTAGTTTTTTGAACATTCTCCATATTGATTTTCCTGGCAGCTGTAATAGTTTATATTCTCACCAGTATTATAAACGTTTCTTTTTCTCACAATGCAGCTAGTATTTTTTTTTTTTTTTTCTTGAGTTCTTGCTGTTAGCTGTTCTTTCTGGAGTAAGGTTGAATCTGGTATTGTTTTGATTTGAATTTCTAATAGCCAAAGATGCTAAGCATGTTTTCATGGCATAGCTGTTTGTGCTTCTTTTGAGAAGTATGTATTCATTTCAATTTCCCATTTTGTAGGGTCTTTTAGAACTTTTATTGCAGTATTCTTTATAATTCTTAATTTTATTCCTTATTGATGACAAATGTTACTCTCTGTGCTTAATTTATAACTTACATCTTTTAACAAAATCAGGATATAGTACTCTACTTTGTTTGGTTTCAGGTATCTACTGCAAACCTTAGAACGCTACCCCAGGGGAAACTACTGCTCATTGCTAGGTGAATTGAGTCATTGTTCCATATGCCTGGGTCCTGTCTGTAGAGAGATATTAACCAGAGCAGAAAGATGTGTCCAGATTGTGTGAGCAAGGTATATTTTATTAAAATAAACTATTCCTTTTGTGGCGGGCAGAACTGGGGACTGAACTCAGGCCCTTGCACTTGCCAGGGAAGTACTTATTCTACTGAGCTATCTCCCCAGCCCCTAAAATAAACTATTCTGTGAATAACTGACTGAAACAAATTGTCTTCATATATGCTTGAACTCAGTGCTACATTTATATAGTTATTGTACAGTGTAACTCATAAAATAATTCACAGCAGTAAGGATAAAATCTCTTCCTTATGGTTCCTAGTCTAAGAACTCTGTGCATCTGCTATGCAGTGTCTACGTCCGTAGTATCTTAATCACACTATACTTTAAGCAGAAAACTGTAGGACTCTCAGGAAATGTGGTGATAGACTGTTTTTGTTAACTTCTCTTCTAGGATTTATTCACTGCTTATTAGCTAATATTTGTAACTTCCTTAGTGATATTAAGTAGTACAGCAAAATGATGTTTGAAGTAATGGTACTTCAGTTTTTAGAAATTGTTCTTTCCATTAAGATTGTGTTTTGTGACTATATCAGTGACAACCAAATGACTTGCAAAATTGCAGTCAACTCCCTACTTTATAATCCTAAAACTTCATGTTATCTTATGCATAGTTTTGATCATCATAGGAGTTCTATTTAATATTTCTGACATGGGCTGGTTCACTCTTCATTAGCCAGCCCAGCTCTTTCTAGTTTTGAAACAAGAAAGAAGCTAAAGCACGACTGGAGGGAGCAGGATGACAATTAGTAGAAGAGGGTAAGAAAAGCAGTGGAGAGTTTTCGTTCTTCAGTGACATACCTCCATTATCACTATTTTGGTTGTTACAGTACTTCGTAAAGTCCCGTCATGTTTTTGAACAAAGTGATTTGTAACATAGTCTCAGTGCCACCTTCACAAACTACATTCCTGTTTATTTCTTGAGTTCGTTAGTTATTTTTAAGAATTTTTAATATTCCTGAGATTATGGCTAAAAAGCTTCTCTTACATATCATTTTTAACTTCATCATATTTTCCTTAGTTTTGTCAGCTATGAAAGTTTTTCATTATTTCTAGAGTACACATTGTCACCTTTGGTTTTGTATTCTTTGGTATTAATTATAATACAGAAATTATTGTTAGAAAGCTTTAACTTTTTGGAATATGCTAAAATATGCTTATTATTGACCTAGAGAAGATAGCAGATAAAAAAATGCAAAAAGAATATTAAAACCTTTACTAAAACACTTAAAAATATATAAACTAGATATTTCCCTTCAGTTAACAGCAAGGCATAGTAGCAGGTGCTGCTTTCTTGCCCTAACGAATGACTCCATCTTTTAGACTGTTTCTTTCTTTGTAGAGTACAGGTACTCACAGTCGCATATTAGTCATGAACCTTTTTTCTCTTTTAAGATAAGTGAATTGGAATTTGTACCTTTTCTTAGTCATTTTCTATATTCCAATCAACTTTTCTGAAATAAAAATTAGAATTTTATTTTTCATTTTTACCAAATGTTTTGCTGACATATTTGTACTTCTTTTAAGGGTATATTATGGTAACTCACTATAAGTAAGTAATAATCAATCAAGCTAATACACATTACATCTCAACTATTAATCATTTTTTTATATTTGTAATATATTTATCTTCTTTCATTTTAAAATAAAAAATGTAAGTCAAGTATCTTTTTACACTTCTTCTTTGGTTATATAGCTAATAGTGGATTTACTGAATGATATGATAGTTCTAAAAACAGGCTTCATACTGTTTTCCAAAATGGCTGTGCTCATTTGCATTCCTACCAATAATATATAAGAATTGCCTTTCCTCTGTATCCTCACGAATATTTGTTATTTTTCTTGTCTTGTTGATAATAACCATAGAATTTCTTAAGTAGTGATATAATGACATCATAAATTTTATGATATTTACCAGAAATCAACTTTCATTCACAAATTTTTTTTAAAAAGAGTACATTACTATTTTTTAGTATTAGAAATGGAATCCAGGGCCTTCCATATTGGGCATACTCAATTAAATCTCCATCCTTTTTCTTTTTTCTTTTTTTTAATGTATGTATTATAGGGTCTCTCTGCACAGATCAGATTTGTAGTGATCCTTCTGTTTTCAGCCTCCCAAGCACTGGGATTGTAGGTGCAGGCCACCAAGCCTAGTCTCAATCTCTGTTTCATTGTGCACTGGACTCCAGGGGTGGAACCCAAGTCCTTGCATCTGCCTAAGGAGGCACTCCATTCTTTCTCTTGAGACTGTCTCTCTGTATAATTGTGTTACCCCAGATTGGGCCGAAACTTGTGGTTCCTGCTTCAGTGTCCTGCTAAAGTGGTATACTAGGATCTTAGGCATGGGCCATATACCTGGTTTAATCAGGTCATTTGTATGCTTTCCTTCAGGTTTTTGGTACTTCAGGGCTTCATTTTTAGGCATTTCGTAGTAGATGTTTGTCAAGTTTGGAAACATTAAACTTGTTTTCTTTTCATCTGTCAGTAGGATGGTTGGAGTCAGGCTGGTAATCATATGAGATATTATATCATATCCTATTGGTATCAAAGGAAGAAATCATCAAGCAGTTTCTTAATTAGAAAATGAAATGAATTCTTCCAAATAATATGGATTTAGGAAGTAAAAGAATATCTAAAACTAAAATAAGAGTATTCTTCCCTTCATGTTCTTCTTCCCTACAGGGGAGATTTGCCATATACATATCTGTTCGTCTCACATTAATAGGACATTAGAGAATAAATTTCAATGCCTCAAACTGAGTTACTAAAGTGGTAGCCATTATGATTAGATCCATAAACCTAGAAGAGTAAATGCTTTGTATCTGTGTAACTACATTTAAAAACATGGACTGTATGAACATAAGCTTCTTTGGATCTTGAACACAGTAAATTTTCATAGTTGGTAGGTGGCTCCCTCTGACCCTGTACGTTATATACTCAGAGGACTCATTACTTCAGTTGATGGATGCATCACAGGCAACATGTATGTACTCAAAAAAGGACCAGAATAAATGTTTTAAAGTGCTAAAGGGTGTGAGGCAAGGAGCATTTCTCTACATACCAGGTAACTGAGACATCAGGATTCAGCTTGCCTGCCCTCATGTTCGTGTGTTTTTTCTCTGTGGGCCATTTAAGGCACTTCAGGACTATTTTGTTCTTTACAATATTAGGGGCTATTCTTATTTTGGCAATCTGCTATACTTTTGGATACTAATTCCAATTATTACACAATTATATGAAAATCCTTTTTTTAGTCAAGACTAAACAAGAAAGTATACTTGCACTAATACAATTTTTTCTCTTGTTACACTTCTTCTGAAACCTTTTCCCTTATTTTTCTTTCCTAAAAGTTAATATATTTTTTATATTAACGTCCTTAGATGATAGTGAAGGATTCTAGGTGTAAGTCCAAAGATTCTCTGAAGACTGTTTGCCCTCACTAATTGTATTCTGCAAAATTAACTCACTCTTCAAAATCTTCTAATACATTCATTTTTAAACGAGTACCACTTCTTATAGACTACCTACTATGTGCCAAGCACTGTAAACATTATAAGCACCAAACAACCTTTCATTGTGTTAATATTTAGATAATTGCATTGAATTTTAGTAAGATTAATTTGTTCACGTCATATAAAAATAGCACTTTACAATTTTTCCCTTGTATCTTACTTCCTCTCATAGATAGATATAGATAGATAGATAGATAGATAGATAGATAGATACTTATCTTTATGCTCTAATCCAATTTTATCTGTAAAAAAATTGTAAGTACTTAAATATAAGAGTGCATACTTTATAAAATAAGAATAAAATTACACATGACCCTGTAACCTAGAATTAAGTATGTCATGTAAAATAATTATTGTAGCATTTCTTATTGAAAATGTATATTTTAAGTTTTAAACAATCTGATGTTTTTTTGAAAAAGTTAGACATTTTTAAGAACCCTTGCCAAGTTTTTTTTCGCTATGAATTAATAAGCTTCATAATTAAGGCAGATGCTTCACACCTCTTTTGTTAACCAGTGACATTGCATCTGTCTTGCTCCATTGATGCCCTCTTCCTACTTATTGAAGCATTTAGCAGTTTTGGCAACAGGGCTTACATGGCTTGGAGTTAGTAGTCTAATTAGACATAAGTGAAAATCCTGAGGGAAAAGGGCGTTTAAAAAGTAATTTGAACAATCTTTTAATGATGTTGGCACTGGGAATCCAGTCTAGAGTAAAAAGTATCATTTGTCTCAGCAGGCCAAGATCATGATTTGAGATATTCAGTAGACTTTTTTATTTTAGAAATAAAAAGTCTCAAAGGTAGGGAAAAATGTAACTGAACATATTTTTCAAAATATGTTTGCTGTGTTGTTAGTGACTTTGGAAGAAAGCAAAGTATATCTCAAATGTATTTTGTTTCTAGAATTTACAGTAATTTTTATAAGACAATCTTAATTATATTTCTTGTAACTACACATAAATATGAGATTAAATTTATATATCAAAAATTCTCAACAATATGGAAGCATATTGATGTTTGAATTTTGTCCCATTCAGGGCACAGTTATTATCTTGTCATAGCAAACCACAAAAACATTTTTCTCAAACATATGAGACTGGAAAAATAATTTATAAAGAGAAAAACTAAGTATATTTTAAATATCTGGTTATGTCTAGTATTATAAAGGACTCAACAATCCAATCATATTAACATTAAGAATTGATTAAAGGAAAATTTTGAGAAAGAGTAAGGGCGAACACCCCCGAGCTCATGGCCTTCCATTTGCAAATACCCTGGGCCAATCTTAAGGTCCCATCTGCTATCTTTTATCTCCTTAGTCCTGAGACCTGACCGCATGTCTTCCAGAGTTTGTGCAAAGAGCTGCCCTGTTTCTGGCCTGGCATCCTTTGGAGAAGCACAGAAGGCAAACATCTTTAAAAAATAAAGTATCTTTCTGTTTATCTTGGTCACTTTCTCCTGAGGCTTTCCCAGTTTCCATTATTCTTCCGCTTCTCCCAGCATTCTGTACTTTCAGAGGAAAGTAAAATATTTTCCTAGACACTAACTCTGTTTTGGTTTAGAAGATTACTTTATAGAGAGTTTCAAGCTATTATGTTTCTATGTTTGATGAGTATAAACTGTACTTAATTTACTACTTGGACTTTGAAGTTTTTGTTCTTTTTTTGTTGTTTTTTTCCTAATGTTGGTTTCTGCGACAGTGCCACATAAATAAGGACTGTCAACAACCAGGATTCTAAAGATTGATTAAATAGGGTTGTTCATTAACAAGTAACTCTAGATACCAAAATATGAACAACTTAAGTGTTTCTTCTATCATCACCTAATTTAATTTTTTCTCTTAAAAATTTTTTAGTGTTCCCCTAATTAACTTAGTATGGAAGACTGGGACAAAGTTGGAGTTAGGGTTTGTATCTCTGAACAACTTTTTAAATATCCATCTTCTCTTTTCCTCTTTTTTAAATCTTAGTCCTTTTATCGAAGTTAACAAAGCATAGCACGTAAAGAAGATGCAGTCATAACCTTCTAATCTTCATAACCATAAATTGTCTATAAAAATATTTTAGCTTTTCATAATTTCTTAATACTTTCTCAGGGTTCAGTCCAGTACTAACTCTTAGTGCACTGGAGAATATTACAGATACAGAAGCCATTCATATCTTTATGGGTATTTATACAAGAGCCCACCAAAGGCCCTGAACACAAAGAGGTACCTTTCTCTGTTTTGCTGCTGCTGAAGGTCACTACCTATGCAGGCAAAGTGTCTTGACCTCTTTACAAAGTTCAAGGCAAAAGAGCTGCTGACATTGTGCTCTCCTAAAGTCTAACCTGGCAGGATTGGGTGACAGAGTCCCTACAGTCAAATGAGAGCATTCAGCATGTGTTTGTTTGTTTGTTTGTTTGTTTGTTTTTCCTTTGCAGCCCTGGGGGTCAAACCCAAGGGAGGTGTACCACAATGCTAAATTTTCAACCTGGTTTTGTTTTGTATTTTGCGATAGGTACTTAATAAGCTGTGTAGGCAGGATTCAGACTTGAAGTCCTGTCTCAGTTTCCCTCAGTACTAGGATTACAGGCATGCTTCTCAGTTTAGTTTGTTAAAAAGTGTATTATAAAATATAATTCACATATCAGACTGTTCAGGTTTTTTTTGTTTTGTTTTTGTTTTTGTTTTTTTTTTTGTCTTTTTTTGAGACAGGGTCTCACTATGCAGTTCAGGCTGGCCTTAAGCTCACTTTGTAGCTCAGGCTGGTCTCAAACTCACAACAATCCTGTCTCAGCCTCCCGAGTGCTGGGATTACAAGCATGTGCCACCACGCCCAGCCTTATTCAGTTATTTAAAGAGTAAAATTCAGTGGTTTTTAATATGTCACAGAGATGTCCATCTGTCACAGTGATCATTTTTAGAACATTTTCATCCATCACCTAAAAAGAAATTCACTGTTATTCCCAATTTCTTTTTCTTCTCATTGTCTCTTCAATGAGTCAGGGCAGGCAGGTGGGCTGACTGGTAGTCGGAGTCTCAGTCTCTCTGTCTCGCTCTCTGTCTCTCTCTCTCTGTCTCTGTCTCTCTCTGTCTCTCTCTCTCTGTCTCTCTCTCTGTCTCTCTCTCTCTCTCTCTCTCTCTCTCTCTCTCTCTCTTCCTGTCCCTCCATCATTCCCTCTCCTTTCCTCCCTTCCTCTGCCTCTGCCTCCCTCTCCCTCTTTCTCTTTCTTCTCTCCTTTTTTATCTTATAGCATTTATAAATGTTTTGGCTAGCATAGTCCCATCCACCCATGCATCAACCACATAAGCTTTTGGTAACTACTGTTCTCATCTGTCTTTTTTATGAGATCAGCTTTTGAGATCCCATGTATGAGTGAGATTGTGCAGTATTTATCTTCCTGTGCGTAGCTTATTTAATTTAACATAGTACTCTCCAGATTCATCTGCATTATCCCAAATGGAAGATTATTTTCTTTTTATGATGAAATAGTACTTCTTTATGTTATATACCGCATTTCCTTTATCATTTATCCATCATTAGTTGATTTTTTGATACCATGTATTCACTTGTGAATAGTGCTGTGATGAATGAGAGTGCCAATATCTTTGACATATTAATCTCATTTCATTTAGATATCTAGCTATTAGTGGGATTGTTAGCTACGATTCTAATTTTTTTAAATGTCCATATTTTTTTCATAACAGCTGTATTAATATGTGTTCCCACTAATGGTATACAGTGGTTTCCTTTTCTGCACATCGTTGACTGCACTTTTTAATCTTCTTGATATTAGCAATTATTCCTAGGGTGAGACAATATCTCATTATGGTTCTTACTTTCCTGGTAATTAGTGATGTTGAACCTTTTTCATGTACCTATTAGCTATTATGTCATTGTTTGAAAACTAGTTATATTGTTTTGGCCCATTTTTAACGTAGCCATTCATTTTCTTACTGTTATTTGAGTTCTTTGTATATTTTGGGTATTAACTCCTTGTCAGATGTATAGTTTACAAGTCTTTTTATTATTCAGTAGGTTGCTTTTCATTCTAATATTGTTTTCTTTGCTCTCAGAAACTTTTTAGTGTACTCCTGTTTGCCAGTTTTGCTTTTATTGCCTTTGCTTCTGAGGTCACATCCAAAAACCCATTGCTCTGACCAGTGCCATGTAGCTATGGTCTTCTGGCAGTTTCCTGGTTTGGGATTTTAGTTTTTTTTTTTCTTTTTAAGTTTTTTTGGGTGTGTGTATGCAGGGTCTCACTATGCAGCTCACACTCATAGTAATCCTAAGTTTTGCCTCCCTAGTGCTGAGATTTTCGGCGTGCACTGCCACACTCAGACTCCATCTCTGGCTCAGCGCATCTGGGGGCAGGGCTGGCGCAGCATGTGGTGCCAGGGATCAACTCTTTGGCCCCTGCACTTACCTAAGCAAGTGCTTAGTCCACTGAGCTATATTGCTGGACCTGGGTTTGGGTTTTATATCAAAGTCTTTAATCTATTCTGAGCTGATTTTGTTTTAATGTATGTTACAAAACCAGTGTTTGGGATAGTAGCACACCCTATAATCCAAGCACTCAGGAAGCTAATGCAGGAGGATCACTGTGAGTTTAAGGTCAGCCTGGACTGCATAAGCAAAATAGAGGCCAGACTGCACTACATAGTGAGACCCTATCTTAAAAAAGAAAAACAAAAGCAAAAACAGATGAGCAGTGTTTGGTTTTATTCTTCTACATCTAGCTGTACAGTTTTCTCAGCATTATATTTTGAAAGTGATATTTGTTGTGTGTTCTAGGTACCTTTGTAGAAAAGTCAATTAGTTATACATGCATACATTTTCTGGCTTTCTCTTCAATATTGTTTGTCTTTATGTCAGTGTCATCCTGTTTTGATTGCTGTGATTTCATATTATATTTTAAATTGCAAAATGTGATACCTTCAGCTTTGTTATGTTTCCTAAAAATTGTTCTGGCTATTCAGAAATCATTAGGTTTTCTATAAGATTATGTCATATACAGTGATAATTTAATTTTTTCCTTTAAAATTTAGATGTCTTTTATTTTATCTTATGTAATTACTCTTTCATTTTTATTTTTAAGTATTTATGCTTCCATTTTATTGTTTCTAAGAATTAAACTGCCACCACAGTACTCTTAAAAACAATAAAATGAAACATACATACATTTAGGCTTATGTCCATCATAATTTCAAAGGTTTCCCTAAAATAAGTCATATTCACATCTTTTTCCTTAAGAAGAGAAACACTAACAGTAATTTTATTTTCCTTCTACCCACCCACTTCGTTCAAACAATTACTGATGAATTCAAGTCTAACACCACTTAAATAATGTAGTTACCCTTGATAGGGCTTCTAGTACTATGTTGAACATAGTTTGTGAAAATAAAGTTTTTTAAAAGTATTTCTATTTATTACAAGTAGTAACTGTTTAACCTAATGTTGTCAGAAGTCTTTAGACTTGTAAGTACATATACAACCCCATTGGGAAAATAATAGTTTTGTAATGAAAATAACATTGAAGAGTCTGATTTTAAATGAATTCAAAATTTTATAAACATTACTTGGTATAATTTGGATAAGCAAAACATTGTTAGGTTTTTAAAATAAGTGAAACCTAAGTGGAAACTTTAAAATTGAATAAAACATCTTAAATCTAATTTTCATGTGGTAGAAATGAGTTTCTGCTTAAAGTGTTTCTAATTTCATTACAATAAAATTTCAAGTACACAAAACTTATTGTTAGGACCTCTTCGGTCCAGTAGGTGGAGCAGTTAAGAAACCAATGTTAGCTTTCTTTTCTTTCTTGGTTAATATGATTAGAAGTGTTTCAAAAGTTTATGTTGGCACATCCTGTTAAAACAAAAAGAAAGAAAAAAAAAATTGGCCCAATACAAGTAGTGTCAAAATTCTGTTTCAGTCTGAGAAGCTGTCATCCTAGCTTTTAACCTCATAAAGCATCCACATAGTGATTATCCCCAATAATAAATCCAACTGAATGCTTTAAAATCATTTTTGTATAATTGAACAGAAGAATTCTTAAACATCCTAACATGCTTTCTAACCCCCTGTTAGTATGAGCAGCATCCTATAATATTATCATGTTATGGAAACATGGAATTTGAAAAGGAAAAAATAATCACAGGCATATCTTTCAATGTTAAGCAACAGACAACCTTTTAAGTTAAGTAATCTGCCAGACTGTTGTTTGTTTTTAATGTGACAGTATATAGAAATACAAGAGTCACTGGCAATGTTTTTAAAATCCACAATAAAAAGATGTTGGATTAAAATTTTTATTCTTTTTTTGTAAGATCTGCTTGTGTTTTAAAACAAATTATATTTAGCCATCTCATTTCTTTATTGAATCATTTTATTTCTTATAATACTTCTGTAATTTTTTAAGAAAGTAAAACAGCACAAGTGCTCATTAATTTGTTCTAAGTCTTAGCCAAAGACTTTCTTTATTTAGTAAAGAAAAGGCCATCCCTTTCATCTAAATGGTTATCATTAAGCTATGAATAGTCTTCATACCTTAGAATTATTTAGTTTTAGCCTATTCTAGCTGCCGTAGTAGATGCACTATTGTTATGACTCCTATCCAGAGCACACCATACACACCCCCAAAGCAGCTTCCTGTACTCCTAGCTGGGTTTTGGGGAGGGTGCAGATTACAGGAGTGATGGGGCATTAGCTCACTCATGAGTCTGTATCTGGGTGTGATGTTGACAAATGAAGCCTGCTGGAAGGACATAGGCCACTGGGCATGGCCTGAAACAGTAGATATCCCTCCACTTCCCTCTTTCTTCTCAGTGCTGGTCATGAGTACACTCCTCTGCCATGCTGCCTGGTGTGGAGCCAGGTGACTATGGACTGAAACCTGTACAAACTGTGAGCCAAAGTAAATCTTTCCTCTTTTAACTTGTGGACGTTGGTGTTTTTGTACCAGCACAAGAAAGTAAGGCAGTTCTACATGTGGTGGCTTTAATAAGTATTTATTTCTCTCACTTCTAGAGGCTGGGAAGGTAAAATCAAAAAGCCAGCAGATTTTTTTTGTCTAGTGAGGGACCAGTGCCAATGGCATAGATTTCCATCTTCTCACTTTATCCTCTTGTGGCATGGAGGAGTGCAAGAGGCTATGAGGTATCTTTTACTAATCGTATTCCAAAGAACTCTGCTTTAATCTTCCCCCAAATGCTTACCTCTAAGTGCCATCATGTTAAGAGTTATAATTTCACATTTAAATGGGGAGGGTTTTAGTCCATAGCAGCTGTAGAGGGAGCCACAGTGGGCTGCTTGGTAGCGTTGAAAGCTCCAAAAGGCTGGCCATCACTGATCTATAGCACACTTCCTATAGAGATTACATGTTCTGGCCATTTCCTCATTTATCAATTCTTTGCCCATTAACCTTTCTAACTAGTTCTTTTCTTTGTCCTTTTATTTTAAAGACAAGAGCAAATAGGTACATAACTCCACAAGGTTATAAAAGAAGAAATCTAATGTGGAAAAGAATTGATTATATTGGCTTACTTATCAACCACCATACATTCAGTCAGTTTGCTGAGGATATAATCCTTATGACGTAAGCTTAGCCATTGGGAATGTAGACTCTGGAATCACACTGCAAACCTTCATATTTGTCTTCACCACTATACCTTGGACAAAGTTGCTTGATCTCAGTTTCCTCATGTATTTAATGGAGGTATTGGTAACTGTTAAGTGCATTATGAGGCTGTTGATCAGAATAAATGAATTCACACAGATGAAGTATTTAAAGTCATTCGCTCATTTGTAATACTCAATAAATACTACCTATTATCCTATCCTATCTAATAACATTCCTCTAACACATTATAGTCAAGGCCTGAGGGATATAGCAGCAAACTAGACTAATATTTCTGGCACTCATGGATTTTATATTCATTGTAAAGCTAGCAAAGAGTAAACAGGTAAATACAATTTCAGATGAGTGTGAATGAATTGAAAGAGAAAGAAAACAAGAATCCAGAGGTATCGAGAAGAGCCTGCTTTTCTTATGACACTTAAGGAAAGGTTTTTGAAGAAATAATACTTAAACAGAGAACAGAATGATATGAAATGGAGCAAATTGTAAAAAAAAAAACAAAAAAAAAACAAAACCTTGGTCAAGAAATTCTAGACAGGAACAGTAAACATAAAGGAAACTGGAATTGCATGGAAGTTTTAAGTAATTTCAGCAAAGGAAACCAGTCTTTATAGAGTGATTAATGAAAAGACATGATAGAGTCAGGCCAGGCCATCTTGAGCTACAGTGGGGAGTTTGGGGTGCATCCTAACATACTATGAGTCTTGGGCAGATCCAGCAGTAATTGGTAACACATTAATTAATTATAAGTACAGAAAAAATGCTGCATAAGATTTATCCTGAACAACTTGGTTAGAGGGAATATCAAGAGTGCTGGATAAAGGAGCAGGATGTGTTGTTTCGTTTGTTTGTTTGTTTTGTTTTTTTCAGTGCATTTGGTACAGGGTCTCAGTAGGCAGCTCAGACTTGTAGTGATCCTCCTGTTTCAGCCTCCCAAGAACCGAGATTACAGGTGTGGGCCACTACCCTGTCTCCCTGGAGGCTCAGTGCGCCTGGGGCAGGGCCTGCCACAGCATGGTGCCAGGGATTGAATCCAGGTACTTGTGTTGCCTAAGTGGGAGCTTAGGCTTCTGAGCTGTCTCCTCAGCCCTCTGTGTTCATTTTGGGGGAGTGGTGACAGCCATCCACATAGGTTTGCAGGGCACAAAGTATAAAGTCATGGTGTTAGTGGAGATAATCCGGACACTGACTATTTTTCCAGAAATTACCAAGCTCTATCACCAGTGGAAACTGGGAAGCTGTGGAAATACCTGTAAAAGTAGGAAAGAGCCATCAGCAGAGTGTGGTGGCCATAGTATGATAAAATTAGTGTGCCATTTGAACTTTGGAAACATAAGTTCACATGTGGATGTGATTGTTCTGACTTCTCTGTGAAGTAATTAAGTTTCCCTAAACCTTAGTTTCCTCATTCATTAAGCAATGTGCAGTTATAACTGTACTAGTTTTCTTTACAGGTCATAGGACTCTTGAGAAGATCTAATATATAAATGCTTTAAATCATCATACAGGGGGACCAAGGAGATAGCTCAGTGGCATAAGTGCATGCCTAACAAGCACAAGGCCCTATGTTCAGTACTGAAAAAAAAAAAAAAATCATACAAACAAAAATATTTATTAGAATATATTTGACCTTGACCTAGACAGATTTTGTTTTTTTACATTTTGTTTTGGTGTGGTTTTGGTTTTGGTTTTAAAAGTTTTCCTTTACATTCAAACTACCCTTGCCTAGGTAACAACACTTTGTAGGCATTCAGATAATTCTCTAACAGAGAAACTTACTGAACTTTCTAAGAAACTTTATTGCATTGTAAGTGGGGTGGAAGAATAAGACTCGGTGTTTGTCTTGATCACTAGTAATCTTTGCTAATGTATTAGCATGTATCCTTTAGTGACTTTAATTGCTTTGTTTTTAAATATGGATAGCCGGGCGTGGTGGCGCATGCCTGTAATCCCAGCACTTGGGAGGCTAAGGCTGTTGTGAGTTCAAGACCAGCTTGAGCTACAAAGTGAGCTTAAGGCCAACCTGAACTGCATAGTGAGACCCTGTCTCAAATAGACCAAAAATAAATAAATAAATAAATAAATATATGAATAACTTCACCTGAGTGATCTTGATATATTTTAATGCAGTTGCATTTTAAAATAAATTTTATTGTATATAATTTGTACAAGGTGACTATACACACACACACACACATTTCTCTTATTGCTGAAACAAAATATCAACACTAAACAATAAAGGAGGAAAGGTTATATAGCTCAGTTTGTGGAGGTTTTAGTCCATAATCAGTGGGCTTTAAAGAAGGGTGGCATGGCAGAGGGACAGTGTTTTAAGATGTAAGAAGACATCAAATGCAACAGCAGTAAAAGGGATGCAGAACCAGGCTGTTTTCCTCCCTTATATTTTATATAAAGGACTCCCTGTCCACGTTATGTCCATGCCCTCTTATAGGCTCAGGATGTTTACAAAGTGAGGACCCTGGCCCCTGCTGAGTCAGTTAAACTTCTAAACATTTTAAGTTGACACAGTGTATCAACCATAAAAGTAAGGAATATAGCTAATATAATTGTACTACTAATTTCTGTTAGCTCATTGAAAGGAACAGTTAGTACTTATACGTTTGATAATCTTACATCCTGTGGCTGACAATCTGAGCAACTACTTTGAAGTTAACAGTATGCAACATAATAGCCATTTTTAATTTCCTGACCTGTTTAGAAATCCTTTATCATTTTTGTTTTATTAAAATAAAAATAAATTTTAAAAATGCACTTACACACACATGTGCAGTAGTTCCAGTAGTAAGACAAAGTGATTAACCCATCATCACATATAGTCACACTTGTTCTCTCTATGGCATTTCTGAGTTTTCCCATAGGTTGCTCTTCCTTATTCCCTCTTCCCTCCTCTCCTCATGTTCCTATTTTACTAGACCTTGGGTCTGGAGTCAGCACGACATAGAAATGACAAGGTCTCCCTAAGTAATGGTTCTCCACTGCTGCATCATTCCACTTCCAAATAAAAAAGTACTAAGATTCCTTAATGAAACATTACCCTGATTTCCACACCAATGCCTGCACTCCTATGAGTGCTCATCAATTTATATTTGCTTAAAAACCACTTAGTAATTAGAAGAAGTCATAAAGTAATTATGATTAGTAGTACTGATTACGGCTGTGTGATTACTACTTCAGTGAGATGCTTTGCAAATGGATTAGCACTTTGAATTAGGAATCTGGGCTTGAAAGCTATAAGGAAGCTTTATTAGTAAGAAAAATGTTCCTTCTTTGGGGACTAGGCTGCAGGACAGCCAAGACGCCATGGGAAACTGCCTAGGAGAAAATCAGGCACATCAAATTGGCTGTTTTATTAGGCTTGTATTCATTTGGAAGAATTCTCTTGATTCAATTGCAGTTAAGGCTTTGGTCAACTTAATCTAGTTCTTTAGTCATGCCAACTTTTAAACTAAGCAGTAATATTTAGAAATTTATCTTCCTAAATAAGTGAATAATACGTTATTCAATATGAACTGTATCTTACAGAATAAGGGTTGTAATTAATAAGAATGTTTAATGTATGCCATATGCTAGATTTCTAAGTTCATTTGAAAGACAGAAAGACAATGTATTTTTAAAAAGTCCAACTATTTCTTGTTGACAAGAAACTCAATTAATCATAGCACCAATGGTCTAAACCCGAGGGGATCAAGTCTGAAATTCTTGGCCAACAGAAACCAAAAGAAATTAGTAGTAGTCACTCTAATATCAGAGAAAATAAACTTTAAGTCAAAGGCAATAAAAGAAAGCAGGAGAAGATCATTCTGTAAAGGGAACAATTAAGAAAGAGGAAATTGAGGGCTGACCAGATAGCTTGTCAGCCCTCAATGATGCAGCCGTGGAGAACCATTACTTAGGGAGACCTTGTCATTTCTGTCATACTATCTGACTCCAGACCCAAGGTCTAGTAAAATAGGAACAGGAGGAGAGAAGGGAAGAGGGAATAAGGAAGAGCAACCTGTGGGACTAAAGAGCCTGCTTAGGCAAGCACAGTGGCCAGGGTTGATTGCCCAGCCTGCCTTCCCAGCCCTACCGCCAGAGTGTGCTAAGATAGCAATTGAGACTGAATGTGGGAGCGTGTACCTATGATCCCAATGCTTGGGAGGCTGAAAATAGGATCACTATGAGTCCATTCTGCATAGTGAGATGACCCTATAGACCCTGCACATAAAAAAAAAAAAGAGAGGAAAGAAGAATGCTATCAATGTTATTGTGTATGCATACAACATTGGGGTACCCAAGTATGTAAAGCAGTTAATGCACCAAATGGGAGAGACAGACTCCATTGAAGTAATAATTGGGAATGTTATCACCCTATTTTTAGTAATAATTGGTAATTTGGGGGCCGGGGAGGTGGCTCAATGAAATGAGCACTTCCCTGGCACGTGCAAGGGCCTGAGTGCAATCCCCAGTTCCGCCAAAAATAATAATAATAATGGTAATTTGGATCTATAAAACACCTAACAGAAACATCTTAACAGTTGCCATCCAACAACTTGTGAAGACACATTTTTTTTTTATATCAGCACATTGTTTGTGCTTCACCTATCATCAGATGATAGATGGCAGAAATGTTGCAGCAAATATTTTTTAAATGAAAGGTATACCATGCATCTTTCCTATCCACAATGGAATAAGTCTAGAAACCAATAAAAACAAAAAAAAATTAGAAAAAGCAGGATAAATTAAGTAACTTATCTTTGAACAACCAGTGAATAAAAGAAGAAATTAAAAAAGAAATCTAAAATTTCCTCAAAACAAGTGAAAATTGGAGATTCAACATACCAAACCCTATGGTGCACAGCAAAACCAGTACTGAGGAGAAAGTTTTGAAAAGTCAATGCCTACATCAAAAAGATAGAAAGATCTCAGATAAACAATCTATCATTGAATATCAGAGAACAAATTAAAATTAAATTAGAAGAAAGGAAGAATGAAGATCAGGGCATAAATATTGATGAAAAAAACTGATCAAAAAGGTAAAGCCCAAAGACTCTTATAGCACAAGAGAAAATATCACTAATGTCAGAGGAATGCAAAGCAGTACCACAGTGACATATGACCTCACTTTAATAAGACTTGTTAGTTCCACAAAAGACCATAACAATAACAAAGGTTGGCAGAAAAATTGGATAAAAAGAAAACCTTACATACTTGTCAGTACTAAATTCTGTATGTTTGAAAATTCACTGTTTAAGGACTTATAAATAAACGAATCTAGTGCTGGAAAAATTCCCCACAATAAATGTAATCATTATGTACTGCTGGCATGTACTAATAATTTTTTTAATCTGAAAAAATAAATTAGGTATTATGGAAACAGTATTTAGATTCCTCAAAAAATTTAAAGTAAGGAACTATTATATGATTCGGTATTGCTACTGGGTTTATATCTGAAGAAAATTAAATGAGTATATCAAAGAGACACCTCCACTCCCACTTTCATTGCTACTCAATTTGCAAGAACACGAAAGTAGAAACAAATCACTGCCCACCAACTGATAAATGAGTTTTAAAAAAAGAGTGTTACATATACACACGGAATACTATTCAGCTACAAAAAATGAGTGGAATGCTGTGATTTGTGACCACATGGATGAAACTAGCATTGTTATGTTAAGTGAATTAAGTCAGAAAAAAATATATATAATTACTGTATAATCTTACTAATATGTGGAATCTTAAAGATATTCATCTCCAAGAAGTTCAGTGTAGGATGATGATTATCAGATGCTGGTTACAGTATGAATAAAGAGATGGGGAAAGGTTGAACAGTAGGTTCTAAGTAATAGCTAGATAGGAGCTAGGAACTCTGGGGTAGTACTGCATGAGATGACTATAGATAATAGTAATGTACTGTACATTTCAAAAAGCTAGAAAGGGTCTTGAATTTTTTTCACTAAAAACAAATAGTATTTAAGGAAATAAATGTTTAATAACCTGGTTTAAACATTACACATTGGGCTGGCAAGATAGCTCAGCAGTCTAGAGCACCTCCCAGGGCCCGCGGTTCGAGCCCCAGCACCACATGCCTGCCAGCCCCTCCCCGCAGGGCCGGCTGAGCTCACACCCCACCCCCGCGAAAAAAGAATCCGTGATGTGTAGCGAGACACTGTAATAAATAAAGGAATTTTAAAAAAACATTACACATTGTCTACATGTGTCAAATCTTACATGATGTCCCATTAATATATACATTTTTTGTGTCTGGTAAAAATATTTCCTAAGAGAAAATTTGGTGGTGATTGAGCCTGGGGATGGTGATGTGCACCTGTAATCCCAGCCCTTGGGAGGCTGAAAACAAGAATCACTACAAGTTTGATCTGTGTAATGAGACCCTACAGACCCTGCACAAAAAAAAAAGAAAAAAGAAAGAAATGAAGTTTGGCTTTCCTCATCAACTACTAGAGAAATAAATGATGAACTAAAAATTCTCAGTAAAGAAAACACAGTATGACATGGAAAAGAGTAGAAGTCTAAGAGTGATTACGCATAATAAAAGCTAGCACATAGTAAGAATGGCAGAATTTCTCAAGAAATATCAGAATTTCTGTAGAGATTCTCTAAGTGTAGAGTTAGCAGGTATTCAAAAGTTCTTCACTGTTTTGTTAGTATTCAGCAATCCTTTACTTTCATCAGCAACCAGTAGACCTTCCTTACTAACTAAAGTATAATTTTATATAGACCTACACCTTGTGCTCTCTTGATACTCAGACATGCGAGTTTTGTCTGGTGAACTAGTAGGATGAGTCTAGTATGTAATGATTTGTGTTGGAGACTGAAGCAGTTTCCTAAAGAAGTTGTTGGGGAGGAGGAGAGGAAGAACAATTATGTTATCCTCATTTGTCCTCCTGGCCAAAACTCTGTATATATGTATTATCGAGAAAATATATTTATCCAAATAGAGATGCAAGGAGCTCTTTCTACCATTGACTATATAAATACTGATGTCCACTGCAATACTATGTTAATGTTCATGAGACAGAGTATATTTCAAGAAGGAACAAATGGCATTCCTCTTGCTTCTGCACAGGATGAGAGCAGTTTCAAAAAATTTTCTGGACTTCAGAAAATTACAGTCACCTCAAAACCTCAAGAGCTGTGTTCAGCTGTGCCCAGAAAAGTATTCCTGACTTTGACCTCAAAGGATGTACCATTTTCTATTGTATGACCTTGAGCTGTCATTCAACCTGTATACTCCTGTGTACAGCAAAAGAAAAGATTAAATGATGTATGTAAAGTTGTATATAAAATATGATAACCACTCTAATCTGGTTTTGCTGTGTTTAATAATATTTTAATATCAATAGTAAATTCTAATAATTGATGCATTGTAATTTATATAAATCATGTGAACAGAGAACAATTACCATTTTTCTCATCTTAAAAAAAAATCTTACAGCAGAAGTTCAGGATGTTTGGAGTGCCATGTGCATTTTCTCTGAGCCTGTTTCCAGTGTAGGCTAGAGTAGTAGCAGCCTCTCTCTTCCCCTCCCCTTCCTTTGCCCCTCCATGAACCTCATGCTGATCTCTGTGCCAAAAGCCTCTTTCCCACCTCAGCACCACAATTTTCACACACTGGTTAACACCTGCCATACTTGTGTTTCTGTCTCAGCACACCCACATGAAAAAAAATAAATAAATAAAATAAGGAATCATTAGGATGGTTAATATAACACATACTGATGAGTGAATTGTGTGAGTTTTCACAAAAGTATTCAGATTAGATTCTGATTTCATAGTATATGTGAAAATGAGCTTGAGTCAGGTTCAGAGTTAAGGGAAAACCTTATTTAGAAGTTTTAGAAACAGCCTCAGTGCGCAGCAGCAACAATGGATAAAGCAGTTGTGGTATACCTACACAGCAGAATATCATTTGGCCATAAAGAAGATTGGAATGATGTCATCTGCTGGAAAACTGATAGAACTTAAGACCATAAAGTTAGTTGTGGCAGATAAATATCATGTTGTTTCTCTTCTGTGGCAAACATAACATATACATGTATACATGTATTTATGGGTGAATGTATCCAGATTTATATCCATATATTTACATATACATAGATATTCATACACCTGTATATATCTAGGAAACTAAAGAAAAGATGGTAGGAAATTAAAAGGCAGTTGTTTTGGTGATTGGGAAAGGATTCAGGTGAGGGGTATAAGAAGGGTGAAGTAAAGGAAGGAATGGAAAATTCTCAGTCTACACTATTTCTAAACAGAATTTACCAAAATTAATGTAACCATTATGTATTTCAGACATACATGAATATAAAAGGTAAAATCCTAAAGACAGAGGATTGCAAAGCATAAAGACTTAAATAAATAATGAAAATGAATAGATTTGCTGGTGTAAAAATATAAAGTATATGCATATCTACATGTGTAATCTTAAAACCATTAATTATGATGAATAATATATCCTGTGGCAAAATGAAAGAGGGAATTAAATAGCAGTTTATAAAAAAATTATTTTTAATAAATATAAAGAAACAGTGATGTGAGAGTAATGAATTGAAACAAAATATAAAAGCCTTTTTATCCTATTAAATCACTAGGCACGCAGATGATTCAATAGGTAATATTCATTGATGCTCCATGTACTGTGAATTAGATATTCCCAAGCAAGTATTGCTAAATAGACTATGTAAAAAAGAAATTTTCTATCTATTGAAGTATTTCCAAAAGGTTTTAAAACTTCTGCTCCTTGGTGTCGTAATTTAATTTCTAAAAATACTGAGGCATCATGTGTGTTGTCAGAATGTATGTATACAAATGTTCTCTGGAGCATTATTTATAAAAGAAAATAAAAACTACAAAATATTTATAAAAACAGCAGCATCTCTCTTTTAGGCTACAGATTTTCCTTAATTTCAATGGGATTGACCCTTCATGATTTGAAAATATCATAAAGTGAAGATGCATTTAATACACCTAGCATGCCAAACATTACCTCTTCACAATACAGTAAGCTTGAGAGCATTGCGGGTCACCCCATGACTGCGTGCCTGTTAGCTGACTCACTGCAGCTGCCTCGCATCACAAGCTAGATTTGTACAGCGTTATTACTAGTGGGGAAAAAAAAATCAAAATTCAAAGTACAGTTTCCATTGTACACAGTGCTGAAAATTGTTAACTCAAGCTCTTGTAAATTGGAGACATCTGTAAATAATTTGATTTGTTAAGTGTAAACTTAAGCTTTTTGAAATAATAATGACAAAAGTTTGTGTTTTTTTTCTTTTGTATAGTTCTATATGTAGACTAACGTTAAGATACTTATATTTGCCTTGTTGGATAAAAGTGATCAGTTCATAATTAACTGAACAGTTAGCTAAACAAAACATGACCTAGACATCTTAACCAATTTCCTGTTATAACACAATAATAGAAACTGTATAATTTATAAAAAAACAAGAGTACAGTGTATTTGTTTCATGGCGTTGGAGCCTGAGAAGTCTGGGATCATGAGGCTAGAGCCCACTTGGCATCTGGTGAGGGCCTTCTTGTCATGCTGTAGCAGCACAGCACATCGAAAGGTGAGACAGAGCAAGGCTTCTGGGTCCAGGTTCTCTCTCCTCCTGTGAAGTCATAGGGTCCCTCTCACAGGACTTCAGCCTGCTTCCCTAACACTTGATCTCCAAATATCATTTATGTATGAATTTAGGGGCTAAGTTTACATTATATGAATTTTGGATGCAACCTATAGTTTTCCTACATTAAAAAGGACTAAAACAAATATTTTCATCCTTAGTAGTTAGATATATGGCAGAAGTCTAAAGCAATTCCCTCTCTATTATGCACTGTAAGATGTTGTCTTTTGATTTTTTTTTCTTTTTAAGACAACATCTCATTCACGCTATCCTCAAACTCAGGCTAATGCTCCTGCCTCAGCTTCTGGAATGCTAAGATTGTAGGCATGTACCACCATGTCCAGCTTCTCTTTTTATTTTTAAAACCTAAGAAATTATTGTACTCTACTCTCCTAGATATATTTTGAGGTATTTTGTTACTACTGAGAAAAACACATATACATATTTATTACAATAGTACTATCTGTCAGTCTTACTGTATTATCCTTAAAAAAGACACTATACAGTTTCTTCCAGCTGACAGTCCAAAGGAATGTAAGCATATCTCAGAAATTTGATCATAGAAAACTAAAACTCACTTAAGTTAAAAAAAAAATAATTTGAGAGCAAGGAATTTCCAAATGTTCCTCTCAAGTGCATAGAATTTTAGAATTTCTTACTCTATATCCATTATTGTATATATAACTCATAAAAATAATGCAGTTCACTGTAATCTCAGTTTTAAGGTATTTCCATCACTAGCAATCATTCTTCTATGTATTCTTGCTTCAACTTACTAGGTCTTGTCATCTGTACCATCTTATGGTAAGGAATATACCACAAATTATAGATATTTTCTGCTATTTATTACAGTGTCAGCAAGTGTGTGAGATAAATGCCAAACAGGTGTCATCGTCCTCTCACAGGTGAACAAATAAACTATCTTGCAGACCCAGTGACTGAGCTGTCAGTATTGCTCTGCTGGAATGAAAACTTAGAAGGGGTTGTGACCTTGAGCTACTTCCTTTTTTTTTTTTTAAAGGAGGGAGAAGAAAAAGGGGATGGGGGACAGTCAGCAAGACAAAATAACTAGAAATGCAGCTAAAACCAGAGAAAAAGAAAAGATGAATAGTGTCCCTGGAGACTGACAGTTGTGTGAATTGGGCTTGATGAGCATCAGTCATTTCATTATGGAAATATTAAGAACTTGGGGGCCCATTATTAAAGAGCTGGTGGGACTAGAGCGTAGCTTGGTGGCAGAGCATATGCTCAGCATGTGCAAGGCCTGGGTTCAATCCCAGTGCCAAAGTAAGTGATTAGTGGCCATACCTAAAACATGAAGTGTTGCTGTTTGTGTACCAAAAGTAATGATTCTATTTAAAGAAAGCAAAATCCATGGAAATCCATTGTTCTAATGTATCAGTGGAATAACCCTACTGACTAAGCAGCCCTACAGAACAAGTAGTTGTTTCCTACATTTAAGAATCTGGAAATGTTTATATGCCTGACATATTCTCATATTGTACTCTAGAAGTTTAATTTCTAGTAAATCAGACCCATATGAATAACAAATTTGAGAGCTGTACTTTATAATCCCTAAATATATACTTTGTTTTTCAGTGTTCAAAGCACCAAAGAAATATAAACAAAATTGAGGAAATGAATTAATTTAGCTTACAGTATATACTTGTGTATTTCATACATATATATATATATGTGATATTACGGGGCTTGAATATGACTTTAGCCATAAGAATGACTGTTTGCTTTCTGTTGATTCACACAGAGCAGATGGATGCTTGACTGCCTGCTAATCCACAGCTGGAATGGTTTCAGCAGTTTCCACGTTGCTGGGTTAGAGTGGCTTTTCTAGTGGACTGAGAGGGCAGCAAAAGAGGGATATCATTATTCATCAGTATCCCAGTGGGAGCGCTGCCAGCAGAGATTAATATTTTCTGTTATGCTTGTAAAACAAGCTCAGGTGGAGTCTCTAATCCTCAGGGCACGGGTGACAGATCAAGGAAGATGCTACAAAGCTAGTTAATTTTCTGATTCTGGAGGAAACAGAAGCTCTGTTAGATGTATAAATACATGCTTGCAAATTTAAGTAGCTCAAATCCAAATGGGATCTTCCTAGACATCTGGCATTTAAAAGTCTCTATTTTTCTTTGTTGTTTTTAAAATGAAACTTCTTAAAATTTTATTCTGTGGTCAAAATACTGAGAACTATGAATATTAGAAAGTAATTGATTTTAAAGAGTTAATAATTTAAAACATTGAATTTTTACAAACATGGACAAAAGGTAGAACTTTCTCCCTAAACAATGAGTTGAATGCCTTTAAGTACCAATTACCCATTGAGTATATTGCCAGAAAGACAATCTTAGCAATTGCTTGGCAGTTGGTTTTTTGTTTTTGTTTTTATGTGGTTTGGTTGAGTTTGGTTTTTAAATGTTTATGTTTTCAGTGTTTTTATTTTTATTCTTCTAATTTATGTTTTCCATATAGCACTTGTTTCTTTTATGTATGTGTGTGATCTCTCAGTATGTTTACATTTCTGAGCAATGGATGTGCATGTAAAGATAAATTAAGCTTGCTTTTTAAACAAATAGAATGAATATATCTTATAAGTATTGTCTCAAGTAACTATCTTGAAAAACAGTTTTTGTAATTCTTGCATTGTAAAAATGAGTAACTTTCTCCAGGTCCTACCTGTTCTTTTGAAATCTTATCCATTAAAGGTAACATTGTTTGATTGCTTTGTTTTGATATTTGCATTTTTGCTTTTGTTTTTTTAAAAAAGTGACAGTTATTTGAAGCCTACTGAGACCTCTCTAGTCATTAATTAAGTAACATTAAAGTTTAGTATATTTCAGGAAATAGTTTATTCTAGGTCAAGGTACATATAAAAAAGTACCCTGAACTGTTTTTCCATTATCAGTAGGAGCCAACCAGTTGCTATAACTGGTTTTCTGTTGCTCTAGCCACTAACTGCAGCACAGGTCTTCCATTTTCTGCACTCTAGACCTGAGTTGTAGTGACTGCTTAACTAGGAAGAGAATTTGTTAAATTTAGAAAGTACTGACCTATTTCACCAGTTTTACTTATCGTTACATATTGTCTTATGTTTCTCAATTTATTGATATTGACAAAGTGTTCTGAGGAGCAACCAATTAAAGGTAGTTGGTACTGGTGTTGTGGTACATGTTTCTCCAAAAGCAGATACACAAATATGGCCAATAGGTACTTAAAAGTTTATCAACAAAATTAATCATCAGGGAAAACACAAATCAAAGCTACAACACGATGACATTTAACTTCAGTTAAAGAAGTTATAATACAAAAAAAAAAGACAACAACAAGTGTGTCCAGAACATTGGAAAAATCAGAGCCCTACTGCATTTCTAGTGAGACTGTAAATTGTACAGTCCTTTTGGAATACTTTGTCACTTAGAATGTTAAACAGGGATCACTTTCGCTGCTAGGGATTGAAACATGTTCAAAAACAAATTTGTACACAAATGGTCATAGCAGATTTATTCTTAATAGCCTCAAAGTGGAGATAAACTAAATATCAAGCAACTGAAGGAAAGATAAAATGTTGTATATCTACAGAATGATAGTTCCATCTTAGATCTTACAAGCTGGCTTTACCCCTCTTAATTTTCTCTTAATTCCTTTGTGGAAGAAACTTTTTCAGTAGCTTTCAGGATGTTTTTCTTTTTTATAAAATTTAAGATAATTTGTTTAGAAGTTCTTTCCATCATGAGCAGGTAACTTTTATTCTGAACAAGAAGATGCTTCTTTATTTGATCCAATCCTCTGCAAGTTACTCTTCATTTTCTATCTTCAGTCCATTGGCAATATTTTTTGAAATGAGATATGAACTTGTTGCTTCCATTTTTTTCCATCCATTTGTTTTAACCTCCTGTGTTATAAATTACCATTGTCCAAAATATTTAGAGGTCTATAATGTCTTCCTAATTATTAATGCTATAATCTTTAAGGTACATTCACTTTGATTTGTTTTGGGGTTTTGTTTTGTTTTGGGTTTTTGTTGTTTGTTTTTTTGCATTTAGTATTTAACAATGTTATTTCTTCTTGATACTGTTTGCATCTTTTAAAAAAAATACTCTCATATTTTGTCCAGTTACTATTCTTATGTTTTGTCTCTAGCTCATTTTCCTGTACCCCCCTCTAATTATTCTCTAAACCTTCTATCTTCATTGTCTGCATCGCAGCACGCAGTAGTAACTTTCTCAGGACACACCACAATTATAGCTTCATGGATTACCTCTGTGGATCAGTCCCATAGCGTGGCCAGTCAGGCTTGATCTCTCTTTGTTAACTCTAGTTCCATGCTTCTGCTGCGCAGTAGACATCCACACTTCTACCCATTACCAGATTCACTGTGTGCGGGCTTGTTCTTCATCTGGCCCAGAAACCATTTTTGTCATTGTTCTGTCGGTTGTATTCTGAACCTTTGCAAGGCTTTGGAGTACTTTGTGGCACCTTCTTCCCTCCTTCCAAGTTTCACATATTAAACTTAATACCAAGTTCATTTTGTCTTTATTTTATAAATCTTCCCCTAATTTCTGTCTTTAAAAAGTTTATTCTGTTCTCTTAACACTTTGCCCAATCCACTGTGCCAAACATTCTACTGAAAAATCCTTAGCTTCTCTCTCCTCTTTAATCCACATCAGCCCTCCTAATCAGTTTATTGATTCTCACAAATTGCTTCCTAACTTTGTTCTGATTAACCTTCTCACTGTCTTCTTTAAATCCTGTGTAGGTGCTCAATGTCTTACATTTGCATTTGTGTGCTGACTGAAAAATGTCTGCTATTCGTGCATCCTCCTGGACTGGGCTCCTTCTTAAAATCTTCCTTAGCTGAGATTCAATGATTATTTCCTACATAACTCTATTGTTTATTTCATTTACTTGTAATTGCTACTGTATTGTGACTTTTTTGAACATTGACCTATGTGTTATTTTACTTTTGTATTTATGTAGTTCTTTGCACATGTATATCTTAACTTCCAGAACAAAAATACCCAGTAAATATTAGATAGATTAGAAGTGTTTTACTTGCATACATTAATCTTCCCTCTTTGGATTTAATTTTTATTTTGGCTTTTTTTCTTGTTTTATGTTGGATGTACTCTCATAACCTATGGAAATGCCAATTATAAAGTTACCTCTAATAAATATGTAAAGTTTTAACTGTAGAAGCAAAGTAACAAGAAAAATGTTTGTTTTTAAGAACTTTTAGCCTTACACAATTATTACATATTGCTGTTAATTTCAGTATCCCCCTTTTAGGATTCAAACCTGATAGCCTCAAGATTTGTATTTTTTAAAAGGAAAATATCTAAACATGGTTAAGCTACAGGCTTTTCTACTATATCCTTGAAAACTGAGGAATTTTTTTTTTTTAAGTTTCATCAAAGAGCAATTTTTTAAGGGCTTAGCTATAAATCCTGGGAAATAGAAGTTTCTGGTGGAATTCTTACCACTGAAATTATTTTAAGTACTGCAGACCTGCTGCTACCCACTATTTTAAGATCCCTTAAACTCCAGCTGTCAACCAGGTGGTCCTTCTTAAAACAGAATAGGTATTATTTCTTATTCATATTTATTTTTAGAAACTGATTCTGTGCTTGCCCTCAGTTGGTTGGAGTCCAAACATGTGTCCAAGTTTAACTATTTTCCTTTTAAGAGATGCAGATCTTTTAGATTGTGAAGTTTGAATCCTAAAAGGGGACATTGAGATTAATAGCAATATATAATATATCAATTTAAGATGACACAAATCAGACACACATTCTCACATAATCTGAAAGGAACACATAGGTACCATGATAAATCATAGTTCTATCCATCAATATTTTATTTTGATGATCTGCATATAAAGAAATTACTTTTTATACTGAAATGAAATTTTTCATATTACAAAACTAATTCATTATTGGTTAACCCACTGTTTTATCATTTTGTAAACAGTGGTTCCTAACTGAATGCTCTTTTACATTTTCTTTTCAAACTAGACTATTAAGTTCATTCCTAACCAGCTTATACAATTTTGTGATTACTATAAATATCATGCTTATTACAAGTAAGCAAAATTTGTAAATCTCTTATTTTAAAAGCTCATTTTGTTCAGAATGATAGTATGTAATTTATTCGGTTTGAATATATTCTGTTGACGGCCACAGAGATAGCTCAATAGAATAAGCACTTGCCTGAATATGTTGTGTTGAAACGAGAAACCATAAATTTTCAAACAGTACTGATGTTTACCTACGTTTGATAATATGTAGGAAAAGTTACGTAGATTAACAGTTGAATAAAAGGCACTCCGGTTTAATAAGCAGAGATAATCTGAGGCATATTTTCTTATCCACCAGTGTACCTAGACCTGGCTGGGTAAGTGCCAGATTATTTTTCAAATGTTGTTATAAAATACATAATACCCAATTAATTTAATGCTTCAGAAAGCACAGAAACTGAATAGGGTTCCTGTAAGGGAAATTTACTGAAATGCTTTTCGAAAGCTTCAGTGGCCCAAAGACAGCATTGGAATGTGAGAAACTAATTTTGGTTTGTTTTAACACCTCAGAATGTTACAAATTAATCAAGTGCTACTTGAAGTCTAGAACTCATTAACTTTATAAGTTTTACTTTTCCCATGACAGAGATTAAGTTATAACATAAAGCTTCTTGGTCTCTCGTTCCGCTCAGGCTGCTGCCACCACTGCACAAGTGCCCTCTTATCTGCTGTTAAGTGAGTTCAGCACAGGCAGTGGTGTGTACAGTGACAGAAAAGTACTGGTTTACTGTTATGTAATATTTACTCTAGACCAAACGTGGCCCCGTCTGCTCCTGTCTTTCCTCCTCTCTGTACTTGTGTAGGTAAAGAAGGCTCTTAACAGTTACTGAGCCTGGGAGAAACCGTACATGTTCCAGTGTATGCAAAAACACACAAATGTTGATTTGTTCATGAAACTTTCAGTGAAGAAAAGCCTAAGTCAATTATAAGTGTTTGTTGGTTTCTAATTTTAACAAACTTGCGAGGTAAAGTTTTACAGTCAAAGTATTGAATGGCTGCTAACCCCAGTAAGATTTGCACATCAAATTAAGCTCCTTGAGCACTAACTAAACATAAGTGCCAGCTAATTACTGAAAGACCTAACTCAGTAGTATAGATTTGGCCAGCTTAGAACAAGCAATTCATGTGACATCATATGAATAAACCATTTGCATAGGAATGTATATTTCCAGAAAACAAAAAAAGCAGTGTAAATACAGAAGCAAAATGGAGTAGCATGTATTCATGTTTTTCTTCTTTATGTCATGTAGTGGAGCTTATGACATTTGTTAACAGATTGAAGTCTTCAGTGAAAAGGGAAATAAAATGGAAAGTATTGAGTGAACAGCAGGACCATTTGTAGTGATTGTAAAGGATGTTTCTTTATTGTTTTTTTTTTTTTCTTTTGTAATCTAAAAACAGTAGCAGCGGGTTACAAGCAGAGTTCATCATAGGTTGTCAATCACTGTCATTTAGCATTTTCAGAGGAAAATGTCTTTATTCATGGACAGCTGGACAAATCAGAGACACAGATTTGCAGTTAGTAGTCAGTCCAGCCTTCACTAAGTAAACAAGGACAGGGCGGCCAAACCAGCCTCTCACATAAAAATATAATGGACTCCACTGACCTCACTGCCCTCCATTCAGCTTCAATCCCAGTTGCATAAAAGCTTCACTACCCACTTTCAATTTCCTTTAATTACCTACATGATGCAGATAAGAAAATGAACCTCACTTATAGTCAGTGATCACACACAGGAAATTAGCTAGACAAGTTGTTTAAAATTACAGGAGTAATTTAGAGGTAAATAAAGTGTCCTACTGAGGAAGAAGTGCTGAAAGGGTTTTTAGTTTCCCTGTTTGTTTTTAACCAAGGATTTTGATTATTTTGCTGGCACCCTTTCCTGATGATAGGATTGCTGCTTTTCTAATTTGTTTAAACTACATTAAAAAAAAAAAAAAACTCCTTTATAAATATTTTAAAGTATCTAGAATAAAATACTTGAGAAATATAAAAGGTAAATAAAGTGCTGGAAGCAAGCATGTCACATTCTTGAGACTTGAAAAATTGTGAAATGGAATTCCAGGAATAAATGCTGATGGTTTTCACCAAAGAGTCTGGCCCAGCAACTGAGGATTAAGCAGCAGTTATTTGTAGTCAGTCTTCATTTTAAGTCAGCTTCTGGAGTGTGTAATCAAACCAATACCAACAGCAACAGCAAAAAAGCTCACTGATAATTTTTCCATTGATTTAAAAGCAATAATATTGTTTTGTTTTATTTTTTTTGTGTGTGGTACAGGGTCTCACTATGCAACTTCACTTGTAGTGTTCCTCCTATTTTCAGCCTCCCCAGCACTAGGATTAAAGGTGTGCACCACAATGCTTGGACTCAGTGGCTGACTCAGGGAGCCCTGGGGATGGGGCCAGCATTGCATGTGGTACCAGGGATTGAACCCCAGTCCCTGCGCTTGCCTAAGCAGGCAGTTAGTAATAATACTGTTCTCTATTCATGTGCTTCATAGCACTTCAGTTTAACTAGGATTTCAAAGTAACTTTTCTTTTCAGATGTACAGTATAAATGATTGATTCATTTTCCTTAGTTTTACAAAGTATTTTGACTTAGTTCCACCGAGGTGCACTGAAAGAGTATATTTCTTTTTTACCCACTGCAGTACTTTTTTGAACATTTAATTACTATGAACATAAAAGAAACCTAATTATAGATTGAAAGCTAAAGCTCACAGTAAAGTCTGTGGTCCAAAAGGAGACAATTAACTGAATATTTTATCTGTAATTTTACTGTCTCATGTATTATCATTCAAAGAACTAGTATTCTGAGTGATACAATTACATAGAAATAGTATAATTACTGGATGCAGTAAATATACAGGTATTAGTAAAGCATAAGTTAGAGTTTTGTTTCTATAAGTGATATTTACCAATCATTTTAAATATCAGTTAAATTTTATCACATGCAAAGTACATTTGTATAGTTATAGACAAAAGTGTAACAGTGAAAGTTGTAAAACAAAAGTCACATAGCTAATTTTAAAGATCAATTAAAATGTTGAGTTTTTATAGCAAATGTGGGAATTATTATTACTCTTACAGTGCCTGTCATCTATAGCAAATCGGTCTATGATTTAAATGTTTTCTAAACATTATCATATTGATACTTTGCATTAAATGCCAATTTAGGACAAGAAATTTGGGACTTGGGGAGTACAGTTTCTTTCAGAGTCATACAGCTTGTGAGTGACAGAGCGTCTACCTGTTGTAACAGTTCTCTGGTTCTCGTGCCCTTCACGACCACAGTACCTGCCCTTATGATCCGTGGTATCTCTTAAGAGAATGAACTACCTATTACCACATGCTCTAGATTTCCTCTAATTTAAACATCAGAAGCAAAAAACGAAGTATATTTAAAAGAATAGCTTTTGATGGAAATTATATATGGATAATTTGTAAATACAGACACTACTGTCACAAGAATTCAAAAATCTGTATCAAATTTGATAATGAAAAAAATATTTACCAGAAGTATATATTTAGTGCTACAGTCAATATAGGTACTTTTGGAGTATTTTTTTTTTTTAATCAAATGTCCTTGTAGACATAACCTGGATTTGAAAAGTAGCGGTATTACCAAGCTCTTTGGAGAGAGTTTTTCATACTGACCTTCTTTTTCATCATATTTGCAATTTAACTGTCTACTCTTCCCTATTACCTTTAAAAAAATTACTGTCTTTCAGTTCAGTAATAACTTTCTCAAAAATACCTTCCTGATCCATTGTTATGTGACTCTGTATATTTCCATTTGCCATTATACATTTATTTGTGCTCAATTTTGCTTAAAGTCTGACTCTCCTACTAATATACAGACCTCTGTGCAGTTCTGCTTCCCATTTTATATAGCCAGTGATAACATTCTGAATTAAAATTTGGTTGAAAAAGTTTATCTAGCATAGCAAGCCCTTGTCCATTATGGTTGCTGTAACACTTTTAATAAAACTGTACATAGATTTGTCCATAGTGATCAAGGAACTTTTAACTCAGAAAGTTTGCCCTAAGCTCTATTAAGAACCATGGTAGACTTAATTTTTTAGTAAAATAATTCTTTGGTAACCTACATTGAACTTCTGATGCCACGTATTGTTAGATGACAACTGTGGAGCAGTTTTTTCTAACCTAAAATACATACAAGCTGTTAGCAGTCTCACCTGTAACTGATACCTACTGGCAGTTAGCAAATTCACAATCCTGGTGAAGAAGACAATTACAGGAGTAAATCAGATAATTCCAGTAGAATTGGCATAGTGCATAAAACAGCAGAGTCTTATCTACTTGAAGTTGGAATTCTAAAGTAAGAATTTTTTTTAAATCTTCTGTGATCAAAGTTATCTAAATAATCTTGCATGCGCAATAGCATAATTGTGTACAGTCAGCCCTATTCAGATAACCCAGCTTCTCAGTGAGTTCAACCGTAGTTTTACCTCTAATTTTGGAACAGATCATTGTTTCTTTAGCACCAAATGAATGTAGTTGGCTTGCACTTAGAAGTCATGCTGTAGTATTTTTAAAAATGTGCATCTTTAGTGCTGTGCTGGCCTGCCCCCAGGGCATGCTGAGACTGCAGTTGAGACTGGGTATGGTGGCATGCGCCTGTAATCCCAGTCTTGGAAAGGCTGAAAATAGGAGGATTACTATGAATCTGATATGTCTAGTGAAACCCTGTAGACCTTGTACTAAATAAAAATAAAGAAATGCATCTTTTTTTCTTTAATTTTTAATAGATTGCAAATTGAAAATAAATTATTTACAAACATAAATGAATATCACTCCAGAAAGAATGGCTATCATAAGGAAATCAACCAACAACAAATGTTGGAGAGGTTGTGGGGAAAAGGGAACACTTATCCACTGCTGGTGGGAATGTAGACTAGTACAACCATTGTGGAGGTCAGTATGGAGACTCCTCAAAAGAATGGGACTAGAGATCCCATTCAAGCCAGCTATCCCCCTACTGGGAATTTTCCCAAAGGATTTGGATACATTGTACCATAGAGATATATGTGTACCTATGTTTATAGCAGCACAATGTGTGATAGCAAACATAAATGAATAAAACAATAAAAATTGTCCAAGATAAAAATGAAGAAAGAATTTACAGATCATTCATAATAGTTCACTGTGTCAAAACCAAGAAACTTATATTCATATACTTAGAATTCTCAAAGTAGAAAGGAATAGGCAATAAATATTTAAAGATTTAAAATTTCTGAATTTAGTTCAACTTATAATACCACATTTCCAAGAAAAGTGAACCTTTTGCACAAGAAATTTAAATAAAATCATACCAAGATACACAAAAATGAAATTGTCCAAAACTTATTGTAAACAAATGATTAAAGCATATACATAAAAAATATAGCTATGGAACAACAAAATTTAATAGCATCTTATTCCACATTAGAAAGGGGGGAAAAAGGACCAAGTGTGTAAGAAACTAGACTAATTAAAGGACTGAAAGAAAAAATCTATCCTCTTTGAATTTTATATTTAGCAAACATACCTTTGAAAACTAAAAGTAAAATATTTTCTAATTATACAAACTTGAAATATTTTCATACCTCCAGATGTAGCATATAGGAAATAACGAAGAGCATAATTCAAAAGGGAAGAGAAGTTGCAGTATGATTCCATATGGGTCTACAGGGTGGATTTCAGGGAAATAGCTGTAGCTCCATCCCACAAGTGTCACCTGGCTACCAATAAGTGTCATGGTTATTATCCATGTCCACAACACACTAGAACTTTGTGCAATATCCTGTCCCCAAACTGTCAGAAGTGATGGTCATTTATTTGTCAAAAATGTGCATATTCTCTCTCTCTCTCTCTCATGTATATATATGGTGCATATAATTAAATTTGGGCAACATTAATGATTATTATAAAAAATGATCACTATACTTAGGTAAGACTATTTGTGTGTTAAGTCAGTCTCTTTTTTTAGTTTAATTGAACTTTTCATAAAATTTGTCTCACCTGATATCCTATATACTGAAAACCTGCTGAGACAATTCAGTTTGTGGTGCTATAAGAGCAATTGTATTTTCCTTAGTAAAAGATCAAAAGTTGAATTTTAGGAACAGGAGAAAAAAACTAAAATGTGAATACATTTTAGACTGCTACTAAACAGATTTAGAGATTTCTTCCTCCACTTCTTCCACCTATCTGAATTCTTAGCCTCTCTTAAAGAGCATTTTGCATGCTTCATAGAAATCTGCTCACTGAATATTCCCAACTATCCTTGCTATCTTATCATCATTTTTCTTGGCCCCAAGGCTTAAACCTTAGGACTATTTAACTGTGTCTTGTTGTTTTTGTTTCGTTTTTTTTTTTTTTTTTTGGTTTGGGTTTTTTTTTTTTTTTTTTTTTTTTTGGGGGGGGTTGGTGGGCAGATCTTGGTTTAGTTTGGTTTTGGATTTGCTTACATTATTTTCTTTGCTGGAAGTACAGGAAATTTCACTCTGTGTTCTACAAATTGTATGCCTACAACAATACTGTCTCTTCTGGAAAGGTTTCTGATACATCCACTTTTCTTCACCACTGTTCTCTGAATTGTACACTTCCCTTTATTCTGCACTTAAATTGATTGTTTAATTGTACAGATTATTTTATCTCTATGATTTGAATTTACTTGAAGGAAAACGTCATGTTTTAGACTTTTGAACCATCTTCTTTCTTACATGCTGCTCAGCCTTTCTTAAACCAGTTAGGAAGGCTGGGTAGCAGGGTGGATTTTCTGGTGAGAGGAAACTGATAGAATCTAGACATGAGGTTGAGATGAGCCGATCAGAAATACATCAATCCTGAAATTCACGTGAAATCCAAAAATAACAACACTGTCATATATGGCTTAACACTCTTTTTGTCCGATCCAAAAGAATGAAAGAGCTGAAATGATACACAAAAAGAAAATCAAGATGACATATTACAGCAGAGTATTTAAAAGTATACACTGAAAGTATACACTTATGACATAAAGAAGTCTAACAAGCAGCTAATTCGTCACTGCAACATAGTCATTTTTCCAGAGACTTCGTTGATACCCAGTTTAGTCAAATAGAATATTATAAATTATATTTTAGATACTTTTCCAGCATGCTATATTTAAAGCTATTCTTAAACATGTCTTTTAGTCTCTTAGAATTCACCATTTTTCTTCCTCTACTAGGGAAATGGGCCTAGCTTTTCCCCTCCTCCTTTATCTAGTTCTCACCTATCTGTGCACCCTGTTCTTAGTTTAACTGTCTTTTGCTTCAGGAAGCCCTCTGGACTTTCCTAACTTGGTCACATTTCTTTATTAACCTCTGTCATTTTCCAGCTACCTCTTTTCTGTAGCACTTTGTCACCAAGTTGTAGTTGTATCCTTATGCCTAATATTGGCATATGCTTCCTAAATTTTTTTCCTGACCTGTGTACTAAAGAATTATCTGTTTATACTGATTATCTCAAGAACAAGATTTTAGTATCATGATTTGCTTTATTCTTTTTGTTTCATGTTTCAAGTGTTTCACTTCAATATTTTGTTACTTTTATCGTCTTTTAGAGAAAATTTAGTTGTATTTGTTTTAATTTCATAAGGCAGAAACTAAGGATATATATTTGAGACATTTAATCAGTTCTAATAATAGTTTTAAAAATTTTTTCCTGGCTCAGACATAGTGGCACACACCTGTGATCCCAGCACTTCGGAGAGTTAAGCAGGAGGACTGCCATGAGTTAAAGAACAGCCTAGTCTATACACTGAGTTCAAGGTCAACCTGAGCTACATAATGAGACCCTGTCTCAAAACAAAACAAAACAGAAATTTTTCCCTAATTCTTTCCCTTACATTCTAAAATTCTGATGTGTTATTTTCATTCAATTTGTAATATTTTCTAATTTCCTTTTCTTTTTTTCTCTTTCCTTTGATTCTTGCATTATATACAAGTGTGTTGTTTAGTTTTTAAATATTCAGAAATTTTTAGAGGTGATTATTTAGAATGGTTAGAAAATGACTTTAAACTTATGGTGCACAATTTAGACTGTCTCAGTAAATGTTCAGTGCTCTTGGGAATGTATTTAGTCAGCGGTTATTGGGTAGAATGTTCTATAAATGTCAATAACTTAGTCAATGGTAATGTTCCATTCTTCTCTATCTTGTCTGATTTTTATCTAGTTGGTTTTGGGGGGATTTTGTTTTTGTGGGGGGTGT
>PVKA01020292.1:0-40600 GCA_004027165.1 Ctenomys sociabilis | reverse complement strand
TTTTTTTTTTTTTTTTTTTTTTTTTTTTTTTTTTTTTTTTTTTTTTTTTTCTTGTCTTTTTGAGACAGGGTCTCACTATGCAGTTCAGGCTGGCCTTAAGCTCACTTTGTAGCTCAGGCTGGTCTCGAACTCACAACAATCCTCCTGCCTCAGCCTCCCGAGTGCTGGGATTACAGGCATGTGCCACCATGCCTGGCTTGCCGTAGTTCTTAAATGGCACCAGGAAATGTCTACCCTTCCATGATCTGGATCCACAGATTTCAGCTCTCCTGCATCCCTCAGGTGATTAGAGTCCTCCTAAGTTCTTAGAAGGTTGGACTGCTCCCAGAAGAAGCTCCATAACTATGCCCTGGGGGCTAAGGAATGCCAGAACTTACCAGAGTCCCACAGGCTGCCCAGAGGCCCAAAATTTCTTAAATGGTGTCATGAAACCTCCATGCCCATGTGAACCGGCCCACAGACCATACATAGCTCTCCAGCTTCCAGCTTTTCTCTAATTTCTCCAGCTCAATGTGACCCTTTATTTATGTTAGATTTTATGGTTTGCCTATTATGGGGCTTTCATACAAGTTAAAGAATGCAATATGTAGCCTTTCATATCTGGCTACTTTCACTTGCATATCTTCAAATATTATTCATTATAAAATACATATGTACATTATTTCTCTCTATTGCCACATTATATTTTATTGTATGTGTATAATAAATTTTTTTCTTATATATTCATCAGCTTATGAACAGTTGTATAATTTTCATTCTTTACTCTTTCCAATATTGCCACTACGAATGGTTTCACATACTTTCTGTATCTAGATGTGTTTTCACTTCCATATACAGTGTGAGAGAGAGAGAGAATAATGGAATTACTAAGTTTCAAAGAAACTCAGCACTTCATATTTTGGTGATAATTAAACTTGTTTACCTAAGTAGCTGTGATTCATTTTTATTCTAATCAGGAATACATAAGCATTCTAATTCTCTGAAGTCCTTACCAATACTTGCCATCATTTGAGTTTTGGATTGAAGTGCAAGTTTATCATGCTGGTGACTATATTTTCCCAATGAACAATTATGAAGATCTTTTTGTCATGTTCTTAGAAATCACATGTGTTTTTGCTTTGGAGTAATATCTACCCATTATTTGCTTATTTTTAATTGCTTTTTCTGTATATTTATTATTGAGTGGTAAAGGTTTAATATAAACAGGAGTCTTTAAATACACATTTGACCTGCATGTACTTTGTACTGTTCAATAGGCAGAACCTCCTAAATCATATGTTTTTTTTTTATTTTAATGATATTCAATACACGTAATTTATTGTTGGTTTGTTTTTAGTGCTCTTACTACCTCAAAGTTACAGTTCAAAAATATATTTTCAAGTCTTTATAGTTTCATAAGTGAAATTTTTCTCTGTAATTTATTGGAAATAAACATTTTTTAAAAAGAAAGATTTTGTATGTTAATCCTCAGGACATTGTCTCATAGATCCTTACAACTGTTAACTTTTCTTCATTTTTTTTCTCTTTTCTCATATTATAAAATTTATACAATCTGTCTTCATGCTACTTTGTTTATTTCCTAAGCTAGTTTAATTCCCTTCCTCAGCTTCTTTAGAATCGTTTTGAATTTTCTATGTTATATTTTAAAATTTATGAGTGTCAATTTGACCCTTAGTGATATTTATTTTTTAATGAGATTGTGGTTTTATGAAACTTTACTCTTTTTATTTCTTTAAGTATAATTTATTTTAGTTTTATGAAATATTTGTGGTAGCTGCTTCCATTTTTGACTTCAAAATCTGACATTAATTCCCCTTAAAAGCAGTTTCCTTGGCTGCAAAATGTGAGCCATATTTTCTTATTTCTTTGTTTTTATACATTCTTGAATATTTCAGATACTATAACAATTCTGAATGCTGTTTCATCCTCTATTTCCAAAATAGGTTGTTATTTTTGCTTATTCTTGTGATGACTAAACTATTCCAATAAAAATTCCCCCGTATCATGCACAGCCTATGAGACAGTCCTTGATAAAGCGCATGTTCAGACTTGCTCAGTGATGACAGCCCTAGGCTCAAGCGTGATCTCGGGCTATCTCTGCCTTTACCTGCCATTGTCAGCATCTATTAGACCATGCTCACATATCAGTCCCTAGTAATCACATGATGATTGACTATTGTCTTACGTGATTTTCAGTATGTAAACTGATCCATAGTATGGTTCAATTAAATTCTGAAGTCTTTTTCTCTTCTGTAATGGTATGCAGCTACAGATGAAAGATTTCTTGTTACCTTTCCCTTTCCATGGCTCACTGTGTTAAAATTCTACCCTACTATCTCTCTATAGTCTTCTGACCTACCATATTTGTTTCTCTTTTGTAAACAATGGAAATTGATGTTGCTTCCTGAGCATAGTAAAGTAGGGAAAATCTTTTGTAAGAAAAGAATTATTTTCTCTTCTGAAATATGAGATGTGGGAAAACCAGTATAAATATAAATGTATTACAGTAAAAAGTAAGATTATGGTTATTTTATTGGAAAGATCCAGTGAAATTAATGTGTATTAGAATTACTTCACTCATAAAAGCTAATATTAGCCCTATCTGTGCAAAACATAACCGTCTTCATAGTACATTACCAATTTCTTCCATGTACAATTTAATGTTCTCCTACTCATTTTAAAAATGAAATTAGAAAATGTTATAGTTAGAGAATATCAATGGCTATTAGTTTATAACTTTTCTCTAGTTATGTTACTTGAAATTTTACAAGCATATTAGTTATACGTAATGCTAGCTTTTTGTAGCACTATCTAAAAATTAAGAAATTGTGTAGAAAAACTTCATTACAATATTCACATATCTTTAAAGAAGGTTTAACTTTTCTAGCAATTAATAGAGTTAAACGATGCATTAATTTATAGAAACAAATTATAGTGCAATTTAAATAGAGCAAAAACGTGACAGGTGAGTAAAGAAAATGTACTATTAGATGTACTTTTTATTACAACATTATTATGGGAGAATTTCACTTTGGGATAAGATAGAGTAACATTAACATAAAATGTTATGCATGCTGACAAGGGAAACTATGATATTATTTTTTAACTTTATTTGAAAATATTTGTTTAGTAATATTAACTTCTAATATATTATGTAAATCCAACATGCAATTAAATGCATCATAGCTTTTAAAATTTTAAATGCGTAATGTTGTATACTTACTCTATATTTCTTTAGAGTAAAAAATAGAGTTAGCATTAAATATGAAACCATGAAATTCTCTTCTTACCTCATTAATACTTTGTTGTGAATAAAATGGAGTTCTGCTCATTAGAAATATTGAGGGCCTCTTCTGAGGAAGGATCTCTTCCTCCTTCGGGAATTGAGTAGTGATCTCTGACTCACAAAGCTTAGTATCAACAGATTTCAAATAATCAGTCCTTGGTAGACATATTAAAAAAATCATAAGAAAACAGTTTTAAATAAATTGTTATACATGCAACTGTTATACATGCTACAGGTAGATGTAATTCTACGTAGATTAAACATCCAAGTTCACCAAAGAAATAATCCAGGGCAGTTAGCTCAGATTATTTAACAGGCTTTGGTTTAAATTTTCCACTCCATATGTTAAAAATAAAACTTAAGCAAAAATACTTAAAACTGGTCATTATGAAAATTTAATCAGAAATAGAATACAACTAACCCTAAGTTCCTTACACCAAAGCTGCTAGAACTACCAAAGAAAATTGATCGTTATTGAAAATATTTTAAAAGTAATAATATGTAGATGTTCCATTTCTAGAAATCAATAAATTCTGATGAAACTACTTGGAATCCCTTACTTGCTTTTTCTTACCATATTTACACTGAAGTGTCCTTTAGTTTTCCTTTATTTGGGAAATAGGAAACAGTCTCAGGCAAAGTCCTGAAGTAGAGACAAAGGGTCTCATAGACATGGTAATGAAATTAGCAAACTATGCACAACTGACAGGGAAATCTTCAGTTGAAAAGATTTCACTATGTACAGAGCTCGCCACCTTCTCTCCAGTGTTCTAACATTATTCTGCTTGTTCTTTCAATAATATCTTCCCCTTCAGCTACTGTTACTTTTTCAATTCATTGTCTCTTAACTCATAATTCTGCTTTTTTGTGACACTCAGTCTTGAACTCTTTCTACCACCTTGTTTCTTTGTCAGATGGAGAGAGTAAAAAGAAATTACAAGGTAGGATAAAGACCATAAATTTCTCCCACTTTCCCCTTCCTATGTCTTCCAGTAAGCTTGTTATTTCTGGGAGTTGACCAATATTGACCAGTCATCTCTATTTTGTGTGTGTATGTGTGTGTGTGTAAGAACTGAGTACATTATACAGATTTTCAAACATATGAAGAATCAATTTAGTTGCTCTATTAATAGATGATGCACCTGCAGAGCTGCATCATCTCTTATAAGTATGGGTCCAGGAACTAAGAGGCCCTTTCCTCAAGCTTATAACATTGACTGCATGATATTATTGGTCCTTTTCATCTTAAGAAAACTTCTGCAAAAGCTTACTGTACAGCATATGGTTTTGGAAAAAGAATTCAAAACTTTAAACATAGTAAAATTCACAATTCATGGGTCAGCTGGACTAAAGCACCTGCTAAGGCAGAGCCAAGTGGCTGGGGAATTCACACCTGGCTTGACCTGTAGGCTCCATCGTGCCCCCAGGGTACAAGGAGACAGTGATTGAGGCTGAGTTTGTTGGCACACGCCTGTAATCCCAGCACTTGGGAAGCAGAATACAGGAGAATCACTACGAGTCTGATCTATATAGTGAGACCCTGTAGACCCTGTACTAAATACAAAAAAAAAAATCACAATTTGTTATTTAATTCTCTTTGTTATGTCAGTGTTCTGATTTCTGCCTCTTGACTTGACCTCAACATACACAAATTTTTTTTGCACAAACAAAATGATCAGCTATATCATAGTAAATGCATTGGGCATAGTATCTGTCTTTAATATAGGTTTAAGTTCTTTTGACGATGGGAAATAAAATATTAACAATCCTTGACATTCATTATCATCACAATTAAGACAATTATCACAAGTCCTATGTTGACATGCCTACAGAAGTATGTCTCAGCACACAAGTAACTGCTGAACTTTTTCCACTATGTCAGTTAAGGTGACTACAAGGTCACTGCCTGCCTGAGGATACCGAAGTGCTTACAGAAATAGCATGGCACACTCACATCAAAGCACAGTTAGCAAACACATACTTAATGACCACCATAAAGCAATCAGGGACAATATAGCCACAGATAAAAGCACAGCATAATCATTTGCAGTGGCAGATGAATTCGCTGCCCTGTCACTTTCGCTTGACCCTTAGCACTAGCGGAAGCACTAGCAAGTTTAGTTGGGCCCTAATGAAAGTGAAGACTTCAAACTATTAAGTCTCTGCATAATGGAATCAGCTTCTCGATTACTAGTGTTGAAAGCCATTTTTCCTTGAAAGGCCAGTCACAATATTAACTGTTGCTGTGAAATCACTAATATATACTAGTTTTTTATAAGCATAATCCCTCAAATACTGTATTGTCAGAAGACTTATAAATATGCATTAAGTAAGCATTAGGCACAATGGAGAAAATGATTACTTCTTAGCAAATTTAAGATTTTCCAAATGTATATGAGAAGAAATGAGATACATTCTAAGGAATGTAGATGAAGAATAAACTATAGAATCACTGAATGAGGTTAAATTTATCAAATTTAGGGTACCTGATCAGAGAGTCTAAATTAGTGTGATATTTTGCATACCTAGAAAATATCTGTAATAGTGTGATCTCTCTCTCTCTCTCTCTCTCTCTCTCTCTCTCTCTCTCTCTCTCTCTCTCTCTCTCTCTGTTTCTCTCTTTGTGTGCGTGTGTGTGTTATCAGGGATTGAACTCAGGATCTTACACTTGCCAGGCAAGCACTTATTCTACGGAGCTATCTCCCCAGCTTGAGTGCTTGATTTCTTGATTGAAACTTGGACTGAATCATGGTCTTTTTAATGTATTTAATATAGGGTCTATAGGGTCCCATACACAGATCAGACTTGTAGTGATTCTCCTGTTTTCAGTCTCTCAAACACTGGGATTACAGGCACATGCCACGGGGCCCAGTCTCAAGGCACCCCAGGGGCAGGATCAGCACGGGTCACCAGAGATTGAACCCTGGCCACTGTGCTCTGCCTGAGTAGGCACTTTATTCCATTGAGCTATCTGGCCAGCTCTTGAATCAAGATCTTAATTCATTGAGATGGAGATACCAAAACTATGCTGTCATAATTTAGAAAAAAAAATCCAAAAAATTAATCTGTTGAGAATATTGTGTATATTCTAGATTGAATATATGTACCAACTTCTCAGTACATACTGTCATAGGACACAAGTGTAATTTCATTAAGAAAGACATCAAGAAATGTATTTGTCCCTGGGGAGATAGCTCAGTGGTGCAGCTGCCTGCCCAGAAAGCACAAGAACCCAAATTTGATCACCTGTTCTGCATGCTGTGTGTTCCTGCAGCCACCGTGCCAGCCTAAAGCGGGAGTGGTGGTGTCTGCCAGTAATCCCATTCTGGGGACATTGAGAAAAGAGGATCACTGCATCTAAGCCATGCAGCAAGGTCCTGTATTGAAAGAATTCAAATATACAGTGTATGGGCTTCTTCTATGCTAGTTCTCCTTTGCAACATAAATATAATTGTAGAAATAAACCATAGGCATGAATGTTCTGGTTTTAATGAAGTGAGTGGATTTCATAAATCCAGATCTCAGGTGGAAGAGCTTAATTTCTTTCTTTTTTTCTGAAAAATACAGCAGGAATAATGTGATAATTAAATCGTTTTAATCCAGAAAGGTAAACATTGCTGTCTGGTTAATCATTTCTTGGTGATTGAGTCTGTAGTTAGGTTACTAAAATTTTGCTTAATGTACATTGCAGAAAATAAACCTGATGTGATAGCACAAATTGACGCAAAATGATAGTCATTATTGTTTATCCAGTTTGTAAAACTAACTTAGTTCATAGATCCAGCAACTGTAAATTGAAACCGAATTTAGTTTCCCTTATGGAAGGACACTGCAACACAGCTCTGAGTATATATTCTAAATTTGTGATTCATGTCAGAGACTTGTAGCCAATTCCTAGAATGACTTTAGACTGTGGAAAAGCAAACGCTTGCATCTTTTGGAAAAGACTGGAAACCATCTCAGAGTAGATAGTGAAGCATAAGAATACAAAATGCCACAATTGTTTGTGGATTGCTTGACACAAGACAGATTTGATTCAATAGAAAAGTGGAAGAGCCAGCGAGATATCAGGGACTGCGGTTTGATCCCTGGCAACCCATGGCGCTCCAGCCATGCTCCATGGGCACAGTGAGCAGGCCACCAAGTCCAGGTGTGCTGGCACACATCTGTAATCCCAGTTCTGGGGAGGCTAAAAACAGGATGATCACTATGAGTCTGAGCTGATTCCTGAGACACTGTATCAACTACACAATAAGAATAAAAATAACATAAGCAAAGTCGAATTTTCTCACATTTAGCCCAATCTATCAGAGTTCTCCTCTAAGGTTATCATTCTACTTCCTCCGTATATGACAGAAATGATAAACAGGAAACCAGATGTTTTCCTACATCTGCTTTCTGATCAGTGTTGCAGAAACCTGAAGGTATGAAAGGAAACATGGGAGATCTTAGAACTTTCTGTGTTTTTTTTTTCCCTAAAGTGCTACAATAGGCAGAAGCAGAAGTACATTTCTTGATTGTGAGAAGTAACAGTTGTACAGTGGTGTCTGAGGGATTCATTCAAGTTTTTGTGAGGATCTCAAACTGCACAGATGCATAAGTAGCATGGAATATGATTTGAATAAAATCAACGGAATTTTCTCATTTCTTGATTATAATAAATATACAATATAAATGTGACATAGATGAATGGTATAATATATTATTCAAAAATAATAAGCAGACAAATTTGCAAATATTTAGTATAGGCATATTTTCTAAAACTTTTTTTGCATTTTTTAGGTAAGGGTCTATAGGGTGCTCAGGGTCTTACTATTAGATCAGACTTAAAGTAACCCGCCTGTTTACAGCCTCCCAAGAGTTGGGATTACAGGTGCGCTACCACACCCAGTCTCAGTTGCCCTCTCAGCATGCTCCAGGGATGCAACCTGCATGGCAAGTCCAATCCCAGGGATGGAACCCCTGGCCCCTGCACCTGCTTGAAGGCACTTTAATCCACTGAGCTATTTAGCGAGCCCTAAGTATTTTTGATTCACAATTGGTTAAACTCATGGAAGTAAAACTTATGAATAAATAAAAGACTGTGTTAGGGTAATCATTAAAATTTTAAAAGATTTATAATCTTTCTTTTTAATGTATTTTTAATGTATCTTTTTAATGTATTTTTGGCCTCACTACGCAGATTGGACTGGTGGTGATTCTCCTGTTTTCAGCTTCTGCAGCTCCGGGATTACAGGCATGCACCTGCCATGCCAAATCTTGGTGGGCACTCACTGCACCCAGGGGGAGGAGACAAGGGCAGTGTGGTGTAAGGAATCAAACCCTGGTCCCTTCGCTTGCCTAAGCTGGTACTAAGTCCAGTAGCTCTCTTGCTGGCCCTGTGATCATTCTTATTACAGCATTATGTCTTACTTCTTCTGGATGTGAAGGAGGGGACTAAATGTCAGAAACGCAGATTAATGGAATTGAATGAGGTAAGACTCCAGTTACCCCTTCTGTGTCAGCATTGAATCATGTTGGGGGAAAGAAAAGGATACATTCCTAGGTAACAGAGTATGCAGCTATTAACCTAAACAATTCACTTTTAGATTACATATGTATTTGAAAAAGCTCTCATAAGGATTTTGTTTCACCTGACAGTATTCATAGAAATCTTAATTTAGGACTATGTGGACTAAGTCAACCCTTTTCCCTTCTGCAGTAATGTCCATAATGATCTTAATAATTCTGACATTTTAGGAAACTTCACATTGTTCCACTACTGGCACTGCTATTGGAGTTTATCAACATTAAGTAGCAAGTACTTCATACACCTTCAAAATACACATGTGAGTTGAAGGGTAGTACACAAACCTCAAGAAATTTTTGTGTTCTGCTACTTCAAGAGTATTTATGACAATTTAAATCTTGTCATGTTACCTTTATAGTAAAAGCTGAGCTTATGCATTTTTCTCTGGCAGTATAGAAAACAATGCCTGATAAGCTCATTTAAGTATGTTATGTCAAACTACTTATTAAGTAACCTATAGATCTCAGTACAAATTACAGCAAGAGATGCTTCAATAGGAGTTCTGGACAGGATGCCAGCTACTCTTCTTTTATGCTTTGGGATCTGTGAGATTTGATGGTGCTCGAAATATCTGTGGGCAGTTTGGACTCTGTATGAAGCATTAAGCAAAGACTGGTAGAAGAATCATAGCGCAGTTCTATATGATTTTTGAGAAATACTTACCTTCTGCAGTAAGTGTTCTCTTTTCTGAAGCCCAGTGTGCTGCTTGCTGTTGGACTGTAGAATACAGTAATTGGGTAACTGCAGCACATGTGGCTGTGCCCCCTGTAGTTTTGTCCGACAGAACAAACTATCCCTGTAGGCATTTGCAGAAGCAATCAGTCATCAGGAGGAAATTAAATACAAAACCTCAGGCTTGAGGAGCTCTAGATGGCATATGTAAATGAAGTAAGCATATGGCTCTAAATACTTCGACAAAAGTTTCTGTTCCATGGACTATTTTTCTCCATTTTTACTTCTGTCCCTCTGGGGCATTCCCTTTCACCAACTGACTGAGGTGCAAAAAATTCAGTTCTTTATAACAACCAGCCATTCTGGTGTCATGCAAAAGCCTTCAAGAAAAGGCTTTGAGGGAAAGCAGTTCGATGGTTAGAATTTCAATTATTTTATTTGACTGATCATGTTTCTAAATTAAGTGATAAGTGAAAGAAAAAGTTTTCATTGATTGCAAGGCATTTGGTAAGTTTCCTCTCAAAAGTTGTAATTTATGAAGAAAACCTTAGGAAAGTATTTAACATTGAGATTTTAGTAAAAATGAATCTATGAGGGTAAGGATGAAAGTTAAAAAAGAATTGTGTCTCACGTGAATTCTTTCTAAAAGTTATCTTCTACAAAAAATATTCTGAAGTAGGCAAGATGACACATTCTACAGGTTTCAGTCAGCTTCTTTACTGAGTCACTCAGTTCTTGCTCAGCACATCACAGGTCTTGGATAGAAGCTGCCTTCAGGACTCATGCACGGGAAGTTACCCATTAGTGCTAAACCGACTAGGTCCTGCTGTTACGTAGCTGTTGACAGTGGAGACCAACCATGTGTGCTGGTGCAGGAACATTCACTGTGGTGGTCAAACAGCCATGTAGTGGCAGAACCGTTATGAGATCACTACCACCATGGGTAGGGTCAAGATAGGTAGTATTCTAGGTTGTAAATTTGCTATCAATGCCCAAATCATTCTGCCAACACTGCTATGCAGGGAGTTATCAATATCCTCATGTTTATGCAACATAGTCTGCAATCAAGAAATTTATTTTATAGCAAAGAACAGGAGCAAAGTGTTATCACCTAAGGAATTCATTGGTTTTCCCAGAACTATGTTAATCCACAGACTATGAAGACATTAGCAGAATTTTAAATGTTTTGTGACATGTTAGGGGTGGGGAACAGGGCATTTCACACTATGGAGTTTTACTTCATAAAAGATTTATTTTTAGGCACTGTCCAACATAGGGCCCTGTCTCTTACACTGAGAATGCCTAATTCCAGAAAATCAAAGCGGAGAAATGAGACTGACTGTTCTCACTTTTAAAGCACTTAGCAACAGAGTTCGAGCTTTCCATCCCAACCACTTTAATACCTGTTGTTTTGAAGGTACTGCCTCCACAAGAGGAATGTTTCCCCTGAGAATGGTCAGGATTCTATTAAACTGCTATAGTGCGCTGTCTCCTGGCCCTGTCTCCTCACTGCTCACTGAACAAAAGTATAAACAAAGTGGTTCCTCTAATCAATGGAGTGACTGATCTAAATTACCAAAAGGAAGGTTGGTTATCAGTAAAAATTGGGAATGAGGTGATTCTAGACATAAACTATATAAATAATTGGAGTGTCTTATCATATATTCATGTCTCTAGGGTACATAAAAATAGAATAGATAATGTAAGAAAAATTTTAAATATGAGCCATACTCTCCAAGATCAGTTATATAAATAAGAAATTCATATTTCTTTGTCTTATTATTTTATACAGTTTTCTAGGAGAGGAAGTTGGTAATTCAGTAACACAATTTATCAGAATAGTGATTGGATTTATAATGTAAAGAACAGGATGTGTGCTTGTGGATAAGATTATGAATGAGTCTGAGGATTGTTTTGGTTTTTTTTTTAGGTTTTTCTTTTCTTTTTTTTTTTTTTTTTTTTTTTTTTTTTTTTTTTTTTTTTTTTTTTTTTTTTTTTTTTTTTTTTTTTTTTTTTTTTTTTTGTACACAGGGTCTCACTACGCAGCCCACATTCATAGTGATCCTCCTGCTTTCCGCCTCCCTAGTGCTGGGATTACAGGCGCCCACCACCATGCCCGGACCTGAGGATTGTTATGGTTTGCATCTAGGTGTCCTTCCAAAGCCTCATGTAGTCAGTGGGGTGACTTCTAGAGCTTGCGACCTCATGATCAAATTCTGGGGTTGTGGGTGTGAGTGCTGTACCTGCTCTGGGTGGACAAACTGTATCACACTGTAAGGAGAGGAAAGAGGCTTGCTAGAAGCCATAGTTGCTGCCCCTACCTTTGCTTTCAGCTGTTTTCTACCACCATTATGACTGCTCTCTGCCATGTGCCACTTTCCCTTGGAGCCAGCTGAGTACAGACTGAAAGCTCCATTAACTGACAGCTAAGTAATCATTCCTTCCTTAATTCTGGGTGTCAGGTATTTATCCCAGGAATGAGAGAAAACAACTAAGATAAGGATTAATTACCATAAATCAAGATGTATAATGTGACAGCTTAACAAAGTAAAGATAATTTAATGGGCAGAATACTATAATTTCTTTTTTAGTATATATAAGACCATCTTCACCAACCTTGAGCAGACACAGAGCCATTCCTGGAGGTGATTCAACCTAGCAGCGGAATCATTATGAGAACACTGCTGCAGGGGATGGTAAAGGAGTAGCCAAAGGAAAAATGGGGCAGGTAGCACTGTCTTTCAGAAGCAAATTATCTTTACTTAATCTACTTTGTAAGATTAGACTTGAGATTATAGAAACAGTGCTTTTAAACAGCTTGTCTTCTGGCAGTATAGATTGTGGAGGAAGTATTGACTCTAGGGAAGAAAAAAAGGTTTATTCCTACTTCATCCTTTTACCTCCACTTGATTTACAAGGAGTATCCTAGCAACCTTAAAATGATTGGCATTACTTATTTTCTCTATCCATGGGGAATCCAGTTTGCAGGTTTTTTTGTTTTCTTTTTCCCCAGGCATGGGCAGTCCTAGCATGCCCATGCCCTTTACCTAGATACACAACTCCAAGGATAAAGTCCCCTTGTTAAAACACTAATAGAGTACATTAATTTCCTTCTCACCGGAGAAAAAAACTTGAGCTCTGATTAGTCAATTCTTTCTCATTATAAATCGATTCTGTGAGACTCTTGTTCCAGTTTCTAAATTTCATAATAGGAATTTCTTTACATTTCTCAACCTTAGAGGTCATACATGCTTCACTTTAAGAATCAGCATGTTGGTTTGCCGGGAGATAGCTCAGTAGAATAAGCACTTGCCTGGCTAGAACAAGGGTCTGAGCTCAATCCCTGTTCCACCAAAAAAAAAAAAAAAAAAAAAAAAAAAAGAATCACCATGTTTTCTTCTTGCCACTTAAATGACCTATGAAAATGCTATCTGTATTAACTTTTTCTTTTAAATGGATGAGGAGGTTCTATCCTCAGACTGTAACTCTACAGGTGCCTGGTGACACAGTGTTTTCATTTGTTCAGATAAGATTCCTACATTAGAATTTATTTCTGGCTAGATATCAGAGTTGAGAACTACTGCTAGTAAATGACATCACTACTATCATGCCCTGGATTGAAATTATAAGAAGCAGTGATGTTTAAATTTTTTTCTCTCCTTTTTAATTTTTTTATTTTTTCTGATCAAGTTTTGGATCTATAGCTGGTAATCTGAACAGCTAACTTGAAGACAATATGCAGTATAATAACCATGGTTGAATTTTTATCATTTTGCTTAATAAAATACTGCATCATTTCTAGTATTTATTTTTACTACTTTCATTTTCTTGAAAAATTTTATTTTAGGCCAAGGAGATAACTCAGTGGTCAAAACACCTGCCTGGGAAGCACAAGGACCACGGTTCAATCTGCTGTGCTGTGTACTGTACCGGCCCCACACCAAACAGACCACCAAAACCACGCATGGTGGAGTTTGCTTGTAATCCTAGTGCTGGGGAGGCTGAGACAGGAGGATCACTATGAGTCCAAGCTGCATAGTGAAACCCTGTACCAAACAAATAAAATTCAAAAATTCACAAGTTAATAAACTAAAGTCTAACCTTAAAAAAATTAGCAAAAGGCAAAAATAGAAAGAGATACTTCATCAAAGATGATACATAAATAACGAACTCGTAAAATTCTATTGAGCTTCTCCAGCCAGTAGGAAGATGAGTGTGGTAATGGGAGCATGAGGTCCAGCATTACGAGGCTTCCTGTGTCTCCATGAGAGTCCCCACAATGCTCATTGGGTAGGAGGGTTCGGAGCCCTTAGCATATAGCATAGCATAGCAATGATTTATTATAGAGAGATGATATAACCCAAAATCAGCAAAAGTAATGGTACAGAAAGTGCTCTATTATGAATTAGTTACGTATTTCTAACACTTCTCTCACAGCATAATAGCATACATGTTTCTGACAATGTTTTGTGGCAATACATGTGTAATATTTTCTTTTCTTTCTGTATTTTTTGGGAAGGGTCTACAGGGTATTCAAGGTCTCATTACTAGATGGGACTCATAGTGATTCTCCTATTTAGAGCTTCCAAAGTGCTGGGATTATAGGTGTGGGCCACATGCCCATTTTCAATTGCTGTCTCAGTACACCCCCAAGGTGGGGCTGGCATGGAAGGCCTGGGGATCGTACCCCCAGCCCTAGTGCCTGCTTGCAGGCACTTTCATCTGCTGAGCTGTTTATCTGGCCCTGAAATATTTCCCATTGGAGGAATTCTTCAGTGACTCAGTTCCCAGAATTATGCTGAGGGTTGGTCATGTGGGTTCACTCTGTTCCACAGATACCAAAATTCCAGATGCCTGAAAGAAAAGCAGGTCTTCAAAAATACTCAAATTGATTGTACAAAAAAAAATTTAGGTACAGGGAGCCATTGGTAAAAATCCTCAAAATTCCAATATTTTAACGAAAGGACAACCTGGCCGATTGGGATGTGTTAATGTAGCAGCTTTTTTTTTCTGTTTGAACAGATACAAATAATAACATTATTAAACACTAATGCATATATGGATAAAATAGATCTCAATACTTATTGGTGTGGATACAATAAGTATCCAAATCCATGCTTTGGAAAAGTTAAGCATGTATTTATCAGTCATCAGATTTTGCATGTTTATTCCAGAGGCATGGAAATTTCTAGCTTCACAAAAAGGAACATAACTGTCGGTAGTATTTTTTAAATTGCTCCAACCTAGACATCATTAGAAATCAATAGGATTTATTAGGTAAGCCTACAGGATTAGCAAGCAAAAGGCCTACAACACTGATTGCTCCATATGTATATCTGAGAACTGAAGAAGCCAGTAACTGCCCAATCCAAAAAGTGGGAAACAGTGAGACAAGAGGGGTCAATGTAGGAGCACCAGTCTTAGACTGAGGCTTGGGACTTCTCTGTAAAGTTGCTGATGAGAGTCTGGGCTAGATTATAATCTGTATTCTGATATCCAGAAGCAATGGCAGTAAAAGATGTCCCTCTCAAGACTAGAGCTTCCAAAATCATGACCTACTTTCTCCATCTTCCCCTTTAAGTCTACCTGGGCTACATGCCTCTTGGATGGAGCCACTCACAATTCAGGTGGGTCCTCTGCCCTTACTTTGCTGGCCTATATATTAATCATATCTGGAACCAGCTCTGAAATGCACCAGAAATGCATGTTTCTAATCTACTTAGGAATTCTTTTACAGTAAAATTAATGTTACAATTTATGGGCACATCTTTTAAGAGAAGAATAAAAGCAAAATACTTGCACAAAGTATAGGAATACACTTTAATAGTAAGAGGGCATTATTGTTAATAATGTCAATAATCAGTATCCATAATCAAGGTTATTTTTAATAATCCTCATTATGGCTTGTGTCTACAATGTACCCCTAAAGACTCATGCAGTCATGGGAAGGTCTAACTCATGTGATGCTGCAATGAAGAGTGAGATGCTGAGATTGAGGCTGCCCCACCCTGGGTGTGGGAGACACAACAGGATGAAAATAGATGAAATAGAAAGGTTGGCTTGCTGCTGCCCCCGCGCCTCCAGGTCTTTGCTGCTTCCTGTCTGCCCTGATTTGTCATGGGCTCTTTCTCTTCTGTCATGCACTCTGCCAGGCCACCTCGCTTAGTTACAGCTAACTGCGGACTGAAACCTGTGCCAACTATGAGTCCTATACTTTGTTCGGTGTTTCATTTCAGAAATGAGAAAAGTCAAGTGGCCAGGGGCATGGCTCAATGTAATGAGCACTTTCCTGTAAATATAAGGGTCTGAGTTCAATCCCCAGTCCCGAAAAAACAAAAAAAAAAAAAAAAGAAAGAAATGAGAAAAGTGGCTATGATAACCAACTTGGGCAAATAACAAAGTGATAGAGTTAGAAAAAAGAATACTTGGAGATAGCATAGCGCATGCTTTTATTTATGAAATGTATTCCAGGCAACAAAACAGAAAGTTGTAGGAAGACTGCTGATCTTTAGAAGTTGGTGATCTAGGAGAGGGTCTGATGATAACAAAGCACCCACAGGAAATCTTGCAGGTGTTTCAAAATCTCTGTACCTTGACTGTGGTGGTAGTAATACTCATCTGCATATACAATAAAGCTATATGTAAGTGTTAATAAAATCCTATAGTTTTGATTTTATACTATACAATGCAACCTATCATTAGTGCCAGAAAATCATATGAAATCTACGAGGTACTCTGTGCCATGTGCAATATCTCATGATCTCATAATTATTCAAACTGAAAGGTAACAAAAACTATATATTAATGAGTGATATATATATATATATATATATATATATTTCTGAGAATATATCAGTATTTTCCCTGCCCTAATCACTCCCTAAAGTTGTATATTTAAACAAATACACACACTAGGGCCCATATATATACTGTGACATCCATTTTTTTTTATTTTCAGAAAGTAATCTAATAATCACAGCACTTGGCTGGCTGTAAACAGAAGGACCACTCCAAGTCCAATCTATGCACTGACACCCTGTAGACCCTGTAGCCTCTGTCCTAAATACCAATGAAAAAAAGTAAGCTAAATGGCTTTTTTCTCATTAAATGGTACATTTTAGAAATAAAGTGGGAGAATAAAAATAATACATGTCTATCAGTTAAATGTTATCTGGAAAAAAATTTATACAATTAACCACTATAGCTTACATCCTAAAATATAAAGTTCTTAAAAATTAGACTTTCCAAAAGAAAGACCCAATTTAAAGCATGGTCAAACAAAATGAATAAAAACATCAAACAAGTACAGATGTCCAATGAAAAACATGAAGAAATACTTAACATCCCTTGTCATTAGAGAAATGTAAATTAAAGCAAGACTGAAGTTCCAACTTACCCCAGAAAGAGTAGTTAAAATGCTAGAGAGGAAGTAAAGCAAAAAGAACTCTTCAACACCAGTGGGTGGAATATGATCTAATACATCTCTATAGAAATCAGTGTGGACAGTTTCAAGAAATAAAACTAGGAAATTCATCTGATCAGGTTATTCTCCTTCCAGATTCCTTTTTCCCCCTTTTTCTCTCTAGATATCTTCTTGAAAGAGTTCAAGACATCATATTATAATGTATATGTATACCCATGTTTATACCAGCACAATTCATAATAACTAGATCTTGGAAGCAGCCTCTGTGTTTTTCAGCAAATAAACAGGTAAATACAATGTGGCATTCACACACAACAAAGTGTTTCCCTGATAAAAAAAATTAAAACTTGAATAAAAATGAATGCATGCTGAGATAATAATTTTTAGGCATCAGACACAAAGGCTTAAACATCACTTTGTTCCCCTCCGTGAGAAATGTAGAGTAAAACTAAAGTGTAAAATAAAACATAAATAATAGGAAGTTGGAAGGCAAATCCTCAGTGAGAAAGGGGATCAGGAGCCAGACTGCTTGGTGAGGAGGGACGTGGCCTATGCATGCAGAATGCCACACAAGGAATTCCAATATCATGTATTGAAAATATAGAGAAAAAATAAAAATGAGAAGAATGAGATCAAGAGACGTGTGGAGTGGGGGTGGAGAAGGAAAGCCAGAACAGGAATTAAGAAGTTATGCACATGAAACATTATGTACTATACAATATATTAATACACTGAAGTTGAAATGATACTATAGTATAAGAGAATTAATTAAATATGTACAGTATATATTTAGTTCAAAAATCCCCACCACGAAAAGTCTTTCACTTACGACTACTTTTAAAAATTTAATCCTCAAGCATGAAACCAAGAACTTACACATTTTATTCACATTTACCAAAAGGAACATGAAGTGCCAGACTTTAAAGAAATCAAACACTACAGCAAAAAAATGTCTTTATAAATTTGGTTCACTTTCTTTCTTCAGTTAAATATACATTTCCATGTGTTCTAAAATATTTATGAGTGAAGAAATTTTCTTACTTAAACCCCTCGAAAAGAACACTTATATATGCATTTATTCTCTTCACAAATATATTAGTTTTCTTACTAAATGCGCTTTAGGAACCTTAAAAGTATTTAAGTAAATGGTGTTTATTTATAAAGCAGTAGGTACAATAACTGAACATTGAAACAAAATAAATTTTAGTGAAAACTCTTTAAAAATAAGATGTCAAATAATTCATTCATCCTGTATGGCAATGTGTCATCTGCAGGTAACATAACACTAACTTAAATCACAAAACAAAATGTGATTGCACTTGTGAGAATATATGTTGGGCTAGAGCGATAGCTCAGTGGTCTAAAGGTCTGCCTGGTATGTGCAAGGACCCAGGTTTGAGCCCTGGAACCACGTGCTTTGCTGGCCTGGAACCTCAGGTGCTCTGTACAGGCCAACAAAACTGGGCATGGTGGTGCACGCCTGCAATCTGAGCACTGGGGACCCTGAGACAGGAGGATCACTGTGGATCTGAGGTGTATAGTGAGGCCCTGTAACAAATAAATAAATAAATATTTTTTAAAAAGAATATATATATATATATATATATATATATATATATATATTCACTATAGCAAGAAAAGTTGAAATTAATTTCAGTGTATTATGGGTATTATTTATCTTCCAACAGTAATGAATGTTCAAAACCAGAGAATTTTGTGAATTTGATGATTCATTAACATTTAATTTCAGGGAGCAGAATTTAATATGTTTATATTATCAAAGGTATACTTTTAGTATTTAGTATTCCTGCATTTAGGAGATTAGTTCACTAACCTTTCAAAACTAGAGGAGAAACACTGCAATGAATGGTGGACTGACAACCGGTGGCCAACTTATAAACCCCAGATCAACTCACCAGCATGGTGCTGCTGGGTGTGCAAGGCCCTCCAGAGAGTTGTTGGCAAGAAAATAAAAAGAACTGGAAAAGAGAATCTGTTAGGGAGCTGTCAGTTCTCTTAGAAGTTTTGTCATGCTGGCTTTCCTGATATGAATGTGTCTGTTCTCATTATCAAAGGACCTTTGGACCTTGTTGTCTCTGAGAATTGTGGTGGCTCACTTTGCGAGGGCTCTGGTCTTCACCTTGAGCTTCACTTACTGGCTCTGAAGAGGAAGGCACTTTGCAGTTTCCTGGACAAGCTTATTATACTGGCTTTGCTGATATAGCTTTAGCTGTTCTCATCACTGGAGGAGCTCTGGACCTTGCTATTGGTGAGGATGGCTGTGGTACCTTTGCAGGAAGCTCTGGTTCTTACTTTGAGCGTCACTTCCTGGCTCCAATGCAGGTCTCTCAGTCTGCTATCACAGATACTTCACCCTACTGGTGCAGACTTCCTAGTTTCTACCACTGGTCGTTGGTAGATCTAGTGTAGATCTGTGAAACAGGCTTGCACGAGATATCGTCATGGACTCTTGGCCCCCAATTGAGCTGGCTGGGCTGCTATTATAGGCTCTAGGTCTTGAGCTGGACTCATGTAGGTCATTGCCGTGAGATCTGGGTCATCAGTTGGATTCTTTTGGTTTTTAGTGTATGGACACATTTCCTATACCCTTTGTATATGATTCTTTGGGTGACTATTATAAAATAAATGCATAAAGTGTGTGCCCTGTATTATATTGTGTTCCTTGAAAATTCTGACTACAAAAATGTTAAGTTGGTGCTAATATGCAGTATTAAATTCAATTTCTTTTGAACAAACACTAATAGACTATCACAAATTCGTTGCAGTTCAATAGAGACAGTAAAATTTTAGTCATGGTAAAACAAAGTTCACTTGGATCTTAATAGGTTTAGACAGGATTGTTTTGTTGCACTTCTGAGATCCACAACTGTTGTAGCATATACCTATAAATTACCTGTTTACATGACCTTATTTATGTTTTTTGTATATTTAGCAGCAGAATTTATTGGAATTGTTTTGGAAAGAAGTAATTGGCACACAGGAAAGATATTCTTCATCCTCCTATTTTCTACTCTGTTAGCTCACATTTTACATCACAATATGTGAACTCTCAGATTTCTTTTATAAATTCATAGAACTGAAAAGAGAAAAAATGTAGTTTTTATTTTGCTCTCATATTTTTTAAAGTGGGGAGGTCATCAATTACCACTTTAGAACTTTGCCGATGGTCATTGTTATCAAAGTGGGTGAATTTGAAAAACAGCAGACTAAATTGCAGTGTTTTTCACAAATCTCAAATTCTATTCTCAAAACCAGAGAAACCTAAGTCTTTAAATAAACTACAGAACATGAATTTTATAGCAAAAGCTATAAAAAAATTCTGATTACAGACATTTCTATAGTCAGAACTTACTGGTAGAAGATACATTAGAAATTCTCATGTGTCTTCAATCATGGGTTTATTTTGATATTTTATGGATACTTTAAGAGCATCATAATTGTTTTCAATTACAGTCTTTTAGGGTGAAATATTGAACATACATTTAATCTTTGTACTTATTTTGGCATGCTAAGAGATTGCAAATTTCATTTGGTAAGAAAGAAGGGAATATTTTACTTCACAGGCAAAATTCCTGCTCTCATTAAGAAAATATATGACTGTGAATGAATTTTAAACACAAAATCAAGTCTTTTTATCTTTGCTACTTCAGTTGACACTAGAATGTACAGAAAAGCTTTCTAGAAATATGCTTGGTTAATAAATGTATCAAAAATACATAACACAAATATAAAAATTATTACACTCTATTCTTTGCAGCAGTCTTGTTTGTATATTTAAGAAAAATGTGCTGTTACTTCTATTATCCAAAATGGTCTGAGTCAATGATAAAAAGAGAGCTGATCATGCACCTTGAGCTCATTTTACTTATTTTAAATTTACAATAAGTAAATTTACTTTGTTATAATCTTAGTGGATGCATACACTAAAAAATTACAGTAGACTATGAAAATGCCACAGATGTACAATTCAGATATCATTCTAATGCAACACAGAAGACAGGTAACAGTTGCTAGAGTGTAAGATGGCTTTCCATTCATCTCAATAGAAAACTTCAGAGAATGAACTCACAAAGAAGGAAGGCTGTTTTGGCTCACAGTTTTAGTGATTTCAAACAGTAACTATCACTTGGCTTTGTTACTTGTTTGTGGAGCTCAAGTATTTCTTCCTTTCCCTGAAAGCAAAGGAGGTAGAACAGTCCCCACAGCTTCTTCCAGGATTAATCAGCTGCCACTGGACAATACATAAAATTTTCAGCACTTCTGAGCAACAGAAAACTGAGGACCAAGCTTTTAACATATGGATTCCAGGGGAACATTTCAGAATGTGTAAATAATCTTATAGTGAGGACCCAGAATTTGATCTGAGCCTTCAATGATAGTACTTCAAGGGGGAGCAGAGGTTACTTGACAGTGGAGTGAAGAGCACCAGCTTACGAGGTCCTGCACAGATTGATTGCACTGTCCTGTGAGCTTCAGTGAATTGAATGGGAGAGTATGAGCAGAAGGCAGCAAGGCAGAGTTGAAATGAGAGGGGTCAGCATAATACTTGGAAACACAAGACTACAGTATATTGCTATCCACACGATTATATTTTAGTCTAGAGAAACAGAGTACTAAAACAGATATTTTTCTTTCTTTTTAATTTTTACTATCCAATTTTACATGCCTATATCTAGTAATCCAAACAACTAATTTGAAGTCAGCAGTGTGCAACAAAACAACACTGTCAAAATCCCTTCATTTGTTCAGTGAAATTCCATGTTGTTTCCAATTTTTTAATTAGTTTTTCTTATTTTTTATTCTTTTTATTAATTTTATTAAGGAAGAAATAGTAATGAGACAGTTTCAAAACACATTAGTAGGACTATTATTATAATTAATACATTGTATATTGTTGTCTTCATTGTAGTTATTTGGGAGAAAAGGTGCACACATGATATTTTGTCTAAACAATATTATCATAAGTCTTTCTTCTCATTGAACTAAGAGAAAATAGCTGTACATCTATCCTATTTTGCATATACAGATAAACATATATTTTTCACTACAAAAATCAACCTTCATTTATATCCTCCCATTTAGTTAAGTTTTGTCAGAGATGGGTGCTCTATTGCCTTTCAAATATTGTAGGTATGTGAGTTCACCAAAATAATAGTCTAATATTCCATAATAGTAGTGAATTATCTCCAGAACTGAAATCAAAATGCATTAAAGATCTAAACATTAAACAAAAACACTCAATCTCCTGGAATAGAAAGTAGGAGGAACTCTTGAAGACATAGGGATAGGCAAAGAGTTCATGAACAAAAATCAAATTCACATGGGTAATACTTGAAAGAATTAACAACTGAGACCTCCTCTTACTGAGAAGTTTTTGCACGTAAAAAGAAATTACCAACAAAGTGAAAAGACAACTCATGAAAAAAATCTTAAATAATAAGCACTCAGACAAAGGTCTGCTCTCTAGAATTCATAAAATGTTAAAAAATGTTAGGGCTCAAAAATTTAAAGACCCAATCCGCAAATGGACATCTGAGAGGAACACACACTTCTCACAGGAAGAAATTCTAGAAGCTAATAAATATATGAAAAAATGCTCCACATCACTAGCCATCCATGAAATGCAAATTAAAGCATTGAGATACCATCTCATACCAGAAAGAATGGCTATGATAAAGAAATCAATAAACAACAAATGTTGGAGAAGCTGTAGGGCCTTTTTCACTGCTGGTAGGAATGTAGACTGGTGCAACCATTGTGAAAATCAGCGTGGAGATTAATAAAAAAACTAGGACTGGATATCCCATTCAAACCAGCTATCCTGATACTAGGATTTTTCCCAAAAGAACTGAAAACATAATATCTTAGTGATATATGTGCACCTATGCTGATAGCAACAGAGTTCATGATAACCAAATCTTGGAAGCAACCAAAATGCCAGTCACCTGAAGAATGGATGAAAAAGATGAGGTATTTTTATACAACTGAGTGTTACTCAGCTATTAAAAAATGATTGCAGAAAGAAAGACAAAAACAGCGTAATAAATGACAGTTCACATGAGAGTTTCAAAACAAGAATAAAAATTTGACAGTGGTCAAATATTGCACATTTACAGGCATAAAAATCAGTCAAATAATTAAACATTAATGTTTACTTTCAATAAATTTTATTTTTTCTTATCCTTTTTTACTTTAGTTTTAAAATTTATTTTAAAAAGAGAATATTAATTGGTAAGACAATAGAAATACTACTTAGTGTGGGTGCCTGTAAAAGAATAATGAAATTAGGAGGGTACAATGGACACTGGTAAAGGGAATGAGCTTATTTAAAAGGAAACAGCTACTGAGTTGAAGGATTAAAGCTCCTACTTAGACAGACTCAGGGACCAGGGTTTGATTCCCTGGTGTACTGTGCCAGGACTCTCCCAGGGCATGCTGAGTTGGTGATTGTGCTTGGGTGTGGTGGCGCGTGACTGTAATCTGAACACTTGGGAGGCTGAACACAGGAGGACCACAAGTCTGATCTGTGAAGTGAGATCCTATGCACCCTGTGCTAAATACATTAAAAATTTAAAAAATAACAAAAAACTAATTACATAGCTGAGGGCAACAGGGTAGGGAGTGGGGGAAATCAATTTATTTATGTATGTAACCATTAAGTTTTGGACAACTGTATTGTGCCTTTATGCTGGTGTATGGAAGGAAGCAGTTAATACTTTAATTTGTTGCGTCTGTTTTTTTTCAATAGTTTGTACTTTTTCTCCTAAGTTTCTTAGGTATTTCTTTCTTCTTCCAATTTTACATGCATATATCTGATAATATGAATAACTGGTTGGAATACAACACTGTGTATTACAACACATATTGTGAAATTCTTATTAATTTGTTAAGAAAATCTGTATCACTTGTATGTTTGTTTTAATTATACTTTGTACTGAAACATTATAAATAAATAAATAAATGAATAAGCAGAGTAATATACATGTAGAAGAAAAAGAACAATATTCAAACATGGTTTTTAATTGCACTTTGCTGTCTTCTTTGTAGTTGCTCAGACTATTGATAATAGCATATATATTTCATATCTCAATTTCATACTTTTCTACTAGATGGTTAAGATCAAGATAAAGCAAGAACTATATAACAGAAATGTAACTTTTGTATCTGACAAGGTCAGTCAAATCCCCTCAGGAATTACCCTGAAACCCTGTACTGCAGTTTGTAGAGCCTTTGTCAGTGTCAGACATGAGGATGAGTCATGGTCACTGCTTGACCAATTTGCTCTCTGTGAAAGCCTGAGAGAATGTTTTATCTCTATGTGACTCTCCTTAGGCACCTTCTACATTGTCGATCCCTTTACTTTGTGTCCCCATAATCTCCTTGATCAGAAAATTTGGCACACCACTGTATTACAGGATGTTACAGTAAAGGTTCTCTTATGTCTTGAGTCCTCACTGATCTTGAAAGGCTAGGGCCGAAATGTTGGCTGTCCTTGCAGCTCTTCTTTTTCTCAAATTTTTTGTCCACAAACTTAAGTTGTTAATCCTACAGAGCAGAAGCTTAATGATATTATTTCTCCATAGCACAGGCAGTTGAATTTAACCTCACTATCTGTCTGAATATCAAATATCTTAGATGTAACATGGAACAAGTATTGTCCATCAAGTATTGACGTGTTAAACTTTAAATCCCTACAGAATGTGAAGAAAAAAAGAGAAAAATTAAAAAATAGAAAAGTATTATTAAAAATAGGAATAGAATATTACATATTTTTACACAGAAACTTAGAAATCTAACCATATACACCATTATAGCATGACAGTTTTATGACTTTATTTTTGGTCTTTTGATTTGTTTTTTCTCCCCCTTTTTTTAAACAAACATTTACTTGAGAGACAGGATGGCAGTAATTGGTATGAAATGACAAACAGTACATATTAGAAGCCATATTAATATGCTGAGCTGTAAAAGGCTCAAATCAACAGCTTCTGATACTGCAAGTCTTACAGATAACTCACTATTATATACTATTGGACTGTATTGGGTTATTTTGCTGAATTCATGAACCTACAATATAGGAATGGCAATAGGATACCCATCTCTGACAAAAGTAAGCAAAAAAGGGGATATAAAGGGACCATTTTGAAGAGGAAACAATATATACATGTGTGTGTGTGTGTGTGTGTGCGTCTGTCTGTCTGTCTGTCTGTCTCTGTGGGGGGGGGCCTATACAAAATAGTATAAATATACAGCTACTTCCCCTTAGTTCAATGAGAAGAAGACTTTGAGCCAATCGCATTTGGACAAGATATCATGTCTGCATCTTGTAGGAGGAATAACTTCTACAAAGACAACAATATATGATTTGTGCAACTCCCTAGGGACCCCCGATCCAACCCAGCAAGTGTGTGGGAGAGCTTCCAGCTTCCCCGTGCTGGTGGCAGGATCACATCTGACCAAAACTCAGAAACCCGTGTGAGTGAGACTCTCTACTGCGCCCCTGGGACCCTTGCAACCCTCCAGAGCCCCCGCCCCAAGCCTGCGTAGCATGAGAATTTGTGCGACTCTCTTGGGATACACAGATCTAGTCCTGCTCTGGACAGTGAGTGAGTGGGAGAGCTTCTGTGCTCCACTGCGCTGCCTGGGCCAGGGGCACAACAGAGAGGGGCAGCACAGGTTCACTTCCATGGGTTGCAGCAGGAAGGAGCTGACACAGGTAAGGCATAACTAGATAAATTCAAACTTAACAGATCTGCACCAAAATCTCAGAGCTGTACAAAAGCTCGACACTAAAGGTCAAAGGTCAGTGCTGTACAAACTGACAAAGACAAAGAGCAAAATGTAATCTCAGGCCTCAATCCCAGCCATAAGAATTGCAGAGGACACTAGCTCAGCTGAAATAAATGAATTAACAGTGTCAGAAGTAAAGAAACAACAGCAGAAAGGCATAGAGGAACGCAGATCAGAATTAATGCCTGAAATAAAAAAAAAAAAATGTCTGAAATTATAGCATCTGAAGTAAAGATTCTAATACAGAAACACTTGGGGGAAACTGAATGCCCACGCAGAACAGGTGCAGAGGACAATAGCTCACCTGAAATGTGTGAATTAACAGCATCTCAAGCAAAGAAACAATAGCAGAAATGTAAACAGGAACTCAGAGTAGAATTAACTTCTGAAATAAAAAAACATATCTCTGATTTAATAGCATCTGAAGTAAAAAATGAAATATGGACACATATGGAGGAAACCCCATCTGAAAAAGCTCTGCAGTATAAGAATTAATAACAACCTCTAACGAAGATATTGCCTGCCCCCAAGGCCTCCGAGCAAGCAAGAATGTCTGAGACTCTCTCAGCACAATCCACCTGAGGCCAATCAGCCCTGCAACTCCCTGGAGGCCCTGCCCCAAGCCTGCTGAACAAGTGAGAATTTTTGTGTCTATTCCGGCCCCTGATCCACCCTAGCTCAGCCTGGTGAGTACATGGGAGAACTATCAGCTTCCCTGCGTGCGTCCAGGGGAGAGCACCATCTGGGTCTCAAACCGCAAGACCTCTGAGCAAGCAAGAATTTTTCAGATTCTCCGCCTGAGCTACCCAAACCCGGCCAGCCCTACAACTACCCTGAGCTGCTGCTCCCAACCCCACCCAGCAAGGGAGAATTTTTGTGAATCTTCTATCTCTTGATCCAGCCCAATGTGGCCTGGTGAGTGAGTGGGAGAGCTTAGACACTCCCCGGTGCTCCCTGGGCCAGGGGCACAACAGACGGGAACCACAGGCTCACAGTTGTACCAGAAGGGCCTCAGCAAAAAGGAGCTGAACACAACAGCTACATGCAGGACAAGCATAACTGGATAATCTCAAACTTAATAGATCGGTACCCGAATCTCATTACACAGAAAGGTTGTAACTGAGCCAAAGCTCTACACAAAACATTAGAGGTCAGTCCTTTACAAAATGACAAAGACAAGGAGCAAAAGGCAATCTTAACCCCCTGACCCACCAATAAAAAGTGCAGAAGACACTAGCTCAGCTGATATGAATGAATTAACAGAGGCAGAAGAAAAGAAACAACAGCAGAAAATTAAAGAGGAACTTAGACAAGAATTAATGCCTGAAATAAAAAACAAATTTTTGAATACATAGCATCTGAGGTAATGAATCAAATCCAGAAATGTATGGATGAAACGCAATGCCTGCATAGGACAAGAGCAGAGAACACTATTTCAGCTGAAATATTTGAAAGTAAAGAAACAACAGTAGAAAGATAAAGAGGAATTCAGAGCAGAAATAATTTCTGAAACAAAAAAGAAATCTGAAATCATAGCATTTGAAATAGAGAATCAATTACAGAAATATATGAGGAAACCCAATTTGGACAAAACTCTGCAGTAAAAGAATTAATAGCTACCTCTAAAGAAGACAATGATAAGAAATAGAGGAGATTAGAAATATGACAGATTCCTTGAATGAGCAATACAGGAAAGAAATAGATGACATGAAGCAGAGTCAAAGAGAAACAGAAGAATTTAAAATCTCAATCACAAGTCTACAAAAACGTTTGAGTGAAAGCAAACACAGAGATTCAGATCCTGAAGATGCTGGTAGAGTTCGTGGAAGGGTAAGAGAGAATCTCTTAAAAACAATGAGGATAAAGGAAAAAATAATCCATCACCTGCAAAATGATGCCAAGATGAACAATGTGAGATTATTAGGCATCGATGAGAAAGAAGGAGTCAATACAAATGATATAAAAAGAATAGGGGCAGAAGTTATATCAGAAAACTTCCCAAATATGAGGAAACAATCCAAAATTCAGGTAACCGAAGCATACAGAATGCCAAATAACTTCAACCCAACTAAAAACACACCAAGACATATAATAGTCCAAATCCCAGAAATCCAAAACAAGAATAATACACTGAAAAGTGCTAGAGAAAAGAAGCAGATCACATTCAAAGGAAAACCCATCAGACAACTTCTCTTCACAAACCATGAAGGCAAAGAGAGCATGGAGGAGAGTACTTCAAGTCTTCTATGAAAACAAATTCTAGCACAAATACTATTCCCTGCACAGCTCTCAAGTTTGATGTAGAAGTGAAATACTTCCACAACAAAGAACAACTAAAGAATTTCATGATGACAAAGCCATCCCTAAACAGGCTACTGAAAGATGTTCTAGACAGGAACCACACTGATCAGAACTCCATGAATGTGAACAGAAGGAACCCACTAAATAGGACAAACAGTTAAACCCAGGACAAAAATGAGTAAACAACAGCAGGTAAATAACATGATAATCATAAGTCAACACATTTCAATTATAACCATCAATGTAAATAGACTCAATTCACCAATTAAGAGAAATAGACTGGCATGGTGGATTAGGAAACAAAATCCAACAATATACTCTATACAAGAAACATACTACCTCCAAAAGACATTCATAGGCTCAGAGTCAAAGGATGGAGAACAATATTACATGCCCTATACCTCAGAAAAAAGCAAGAGTAGCAAATCTGTTCTCAGACAATCTCAACTTCAAGCCAAGAATGATGAAACAAAATAAAGAAGGCCACGATATGTTGGTTAGTGGGAATATTCAAGAGGAAGAGATAACAGTCATAAATATCTATGCACCAAACACAAGAGCATCCAACTATATAAGACAAACCTTAATGGACATGAAAAATCTAATATTCAATACCACAATCTTAATGGGAGACCTTAAAACCCCCTTATCTCAAAAAGGTAGATCAACCAGACAACAAATTAGCAAACAAGTAGCAGAACTGAACCAGAGCTTGTAAAAAATACACTTGGAGGACATAAACAGAGTGTTCCACCCAACCACAGCTGAATACACACATTTTTCAGCTTCACTTGGATAATTTTCTAAAATAGACCTCATACTAGTCCATAGGTCATGCTTAAGTGCAAACAAATTGGAGATAAACAACAAAAGAAAGGAGAAAAACCTGCTAAATTCATGGAACTTAAACTATACCCCACTTAGCAATCAATGGGTCACAGAAAAAATTGAACAAGGAATTCGACAGTATCTACAATTCAATGAACATTCAACCACAACTTATTGGGATTTATGGGATGCGATGAAAGCAGTTCTTAGAGGTAAATTCATAGCTGTGAACAAATAAACAACCTAATGCTTTACCTCCAACAGCTAGAAAAGGAAGAGCAAACCAAACCTGGAGCCTAAGAAATCATAAAGATTATAGCAGAAATTAATTTAATTGAGATGAAGAAAGCAGTTCAAAGAATTAAAGAATCAAAAAGCTGGTTCTTCGAAAGACTAAATAAGATAGATAAGCCCTTAGTTAACCTCATCAAAAAGAGGAAAGAAAAAAATCAAATAGAAGCAATAAGGAATGAAAAGGGGGAAATCACCACAGACACAGTGGAAATTCAGAAGATTATCAATAGGTACTTTGAGAATCTTTACGCTCACAAAGTGGAAGACACAGAAGAAATAGATTCCTTGAAAGGAACAAATTAACAAAACTCAATCAAGAAGGTAGACTCAATAACCCAATAACAGGCCATGAAATTTGAAATGAAATTTTAAAAAAGTCTGTTGCAAAAGAGAAGTCCACGTCCTAATGGATCTGCAGCTGAGTTCTATAAGAAATTTATAGAACATATAATCCATACACTCCTCAAACTCTTCAATGAAATTGAAAAGGAAGCAGTCCTCAGAAAAATCATTCCTGGAGGCAAGAATTATTCTGATTCCAAGACCAGGGAAAAACAGAACCAAAAAAGGAAATATAGGCCAATCTCCCTCATGAACAGAGATGCAAAATTCCTGCATAAAATCCTAGCCAATAAAATACAGCAAATCATCAAGAAGATCATACACCATGACCAGGTACGATTCATCCCAGGGATGCAAGGATGGTTCAATATTTGAAACCTATAAATGTAATTTACTATATCAGTAGAGTAAGATCTAAAAATCACATGATCATTTCAATTGATGCAGAAAAAGCTTGTGACAAAGTCCAACACTCATTCATGTTCAAAATCCTACAGAAAATTGGAATAGGTGGCTTCTAATTCAATTTGATAAAATCCATCTATGACAACCCAACAGCTAACATAATTCTAAATGGGAAAAATACTGAGGTATTTTACTCTCAGATATGGTATGATCTGAGCATGACTTCTATCACCTCTCCTTTTCAACATAGTTTGGAATCATTAGCTACAGCTATTAGACATGAGGGACAAATAAAAGGAATAAGAATAGGTAAAGAAGTTGAATTGTTGCTATTTGAAAATGACATGATACTTTACTTGAAGATCCAAAAAACTCCAGCAAGAAGCTACTAGAATTGATACACAAATTCAGTATATAGCAGGATACAAATTCAGTACTCAAAAGTCAATAGCATTCTTCTACACAGATAACAAACTCATTGAGAGGGCAATTATAGAAACAAAACCTTTTACAATAGCACCAAGGAAAATGAAATACCTTGGAATTCACTTAACCAAAGAAGTCAAAGATCTGTTCAAGGAAAATTACAGTACTCTAAGAAAAATGATAGAGGATGTCAAAAATGGAAAGGTATTTCCTGTTCCTGGATAGGAGGAACCAACATTGTGAAGATGGCCATACTCCCAAAATTGTTGTATGATTTAATGCAATCCCTATCAAAGTGCTACCAACATACATCTCAGACTTAGAGAAATCATTCCTAAAATTTATTTGGAACCAGAAAAGACCTAGAAAAGCTAATGTAATCTTGGCCAACAAAGACAAGGCAGGAGGCATTACAATTCCTGATTTGAAATTGTACTACAAAGCTATCGTGTTAGAATCAACATGGTATTGACAAGGAAATAGACCTGTGAATCAATGGAATAGATTAGAAGATGCAGAGGCCTCTACCAATGCACTCAGCCTCCTGATCTTCGACAAATGGGCCCAACATTCTTACTGGAAGAAAGATAGCCTCTTTAACAAATAGTTCTGGAAAAACTGGCTTTCTACATGCCAAAAACTAAAACTTGACCCAGGCTTATCACCATGCACTAAGCTAACATTAAATGTACTAAAGACCTAAACATTTAAACAGGAGCACTAAATCTCCTGGAAGAGAAAGTAGGAGGAACTCTTGAAGACATAGGGGTATGCAAAGAGTTTGTAAATAAACATATATTCACACAAGAAACATTTGAAAGAATTGAGAACTGGGACAATTCTTTTTTTTCATTTTTTTAATTTTTTGTCTTTTTGAGACAGGGTCTCACTATGCAGTTCAGGCTGGCCTTAAGCTCACGTTGTAGCTCAGGCTGGTATTGAACCCACAACAATCCTCCTGCCTCAGCCTCCCGAGTGCTGAGATTACATGCATGCACCACCATGCCCGTCTTGTGACAATTCTTATTGAGAAGTTTTTGCATATCAAAAGAAATTACCAACAAAGTGAAAAGACAACCCACAAATTTTGAAAAACTCTTAAGTCATGATCACTCAAACAAAGGTATTCTCTCGAGAATTTATAAAGAACTAAAACACATCAGGGCTCCTAAATTTAAAGACCCAATCCAAAAATGGGCATCCCAGAAAATACACTCTTCTGAGAGGACAAAATTAAAGAAGCATATAAATATATGAAAAAATGCTCCAGATCACTAGCCATCTGTGAAATGCAAATTAAAACAACACTGAGATACCATCTCACCCTAGGAAGAATGGGTATCATAAACAAATCAATCAATAACAAATTTTGGAGAGACTGTCTTATAAAGGGAACCCTTCACCATTGCTGGTGGGATGTAGACTGCTGCAACTGTTGTGAAAATCAGTGTGGAGACTCCCTAAGAAATTAGGTCTGGAAATTCCATTAAAGCCAGATATCCACCTGCTGGGAATTTTCCCGGAGGAACAGAAATCCTCATATCATAGTGATATGTGTTTACGTATATTTATATAGCACAATTTGTGATAGCCAAATCTTGAAAACAACCAAGATGCTCATCATATGAGGAATGGCTGAAAAAGGTGTTATTCTTATACAATGTAGTATTACTCAGTTATAAAGAATGATAAACTTGAAGCATTTGTATTTAAGTTGATACCACTCAAAGATACACTTATAATTTAAATAAACCAGACTCACATGTGTAAATATCATATAGTCTCCCTACCATAAGAAATCAAAAGAAGAAATACAAGTAGAAAGGTATAACACAACTAAAAGAAAAGTAAGAACTTGACAATGAGTAGAGTGTCAGGAGAAAAGCTGGGAAAAAGGACACGGACAAAGCCATGCATTTGTACGCACAAGATAGGCAATGCAATGATCTCAAAAAACAACAGCAGGCTTTTTAAAGTAGCAGTTAATTGGTAGGATTCTCAAACTGACTATCTATATATGTTGATACCTGTGAGCCAACCAAGTGCAGTGAAGATAGCAATGTGTAACGGAAGAGTCATGATTGGAATGCATGTCATTCTGGTCTGCTAATACATACTTCTTGTCATGACATGCCAATTATTACCATATTGTCTCACAAGTAAAAAATTTTTAAGTTTTTGATTGGTAATAAATGGCAAAATAGAGAGACAAGAAAAAGATATGTTATAGGACTGTCTTGCTACAGTGCTGTATATGGTTAGAATTCTAAATTTCTGTGTAAAAATATCTGTTTATTCTTATTTTTAAAAATATTTTCCTCATATTCTGTAAGGACTTAACACTCAATACATCAAAATTTGATGGAAAATACCTGTTCCACATTTTGACTAAGATGTTTGATATCCAGACAGATAGGGTAAACTCAAGGGCATTTGTTGCAAGGTAGTAATCAGCTTCTCTTCTGGAGGGGTAACAACCTAAGTTTGCAGATCAAAAATTGGAGAAAAGGAAAGGCTGCAAATTCAGCCAACATTTTGACCCTAGCCTTTCTAGGTCAGTGAAGCCTGAGGACATAGCAGAACTTGTACTTCACATCATGTAACTGAGTTGTGACCCAAATTTTCTGATCAAGATTATGGAGCCACAGAGGAATCTGATCGGTGATGTAGAGTGTGCCTAAGGAGAGTCAAATGGAGAGAAAACTTCCTCTCGGGCTTTCACGGAGAGCAAATTGGTCAAGCAATGCCTGGAATCATCCACATGGCTGACACTGACAAAGGATCTACAAAGTGAGGTACAGGTTTCAGGGTAAGTCCTGAGGTGACTTGACTGACCTTATCAGATACAAAAGTTATTTTTCTTGTTATATAGGTCTTGCTTTATCTTGGCCTTAGCCATCCAGCAGAAAAGTATAATAATGAGGTACATAAAGTAAAGCCATATTAATGCACTGGGCTGTAAAAGGCTCTAGTCAACAACTTCGGTGGAAATCCCACTACTATTGTGGACTGCTGGACTGTGATGAAGTGTTTTGCTGAATTCAAGCACCTATAATATGTAAATGCCAATAGAAACCCTATCTCTGACAGGACTAAATAAAAAAGGGGATACAAAGGAAAGACCATTTTGTATTTATATATACAAAATAGTTAGTATAGATATGCAGCTACTTTTGCTCAATTCTATGAGAAGAAAGATTGGTAGTAACAGTATTTTGACTGGATATCCTATCTGCTTCTTGTGGATGACCACTAGGAAGATAGCAATGCAAAATGCTTCAATTATTGAAACTGTCTATTAATCAGTTTTGAAACTGTCTCAATGGTATTTGTCTCTCAATAAAATAAAATGAACTAAAAAAATCCCAACAATATGGAATGTATTAATCATCATACCTATACTATTAGCCTGCTTTGAAACTATTTCATTCTATTTCTTTCTCAATGAAATTATTAAATTATAAACATACAGTAATTAATTAAAGTTAAAAAATGATAATAGTATATAAAGTTAGTCAACTCCAAAGCAGTTTTAATACTCCTGAGTAGATTTTTCATTTTAAGTGTGATAACTACATCTTCTCATGACAATCAAATGAGACTACATAAACTAGGTATATAATAACTAGGTATATATGGAAAGTTGTTTTATAATACTCCTGTGATAGATGCATGAAGTTGAACTGGGGTAGAAACAATGAGAGGAAAGGGCAAAGAGATTTTTGGAGACATATATGAAGTAATTTTGATAGGATTTTAGTTACTAGATTTAATAAGTTCTATTCCCACTCACTGAGACAAAGAATGAAAACAATTCTATTTCTTGCTTTCACATTCCTTGAAATCATAACTATCTTATTTAGTTCTCTTTGTTGACTTTGAAGTACAGTGGATAGCTGTTCATTTCTGCTAATATATAAGACTCGTCTAGACAAATGGCTAAGTGATGGGAAATTAAATAAGGACATGAATCACTGAAAACTCACTTGTACACATTTCATTTTCAATTTAAAATCTGGGAACTTCTGTTTTTGAACAAACATAGATACAGTTTTATCCTGGTTTCCTGTCAGTTTAGAATAGAAGAACAGTGTTATGAAATTTAAAGACAATGGTATTCTTTTTCCACTTAGTATAGAGCTTTCTGATTTTTATTTCCAACTTTGTGGCATGTTTGCGAATTTAAAAATGCTGTGGCATTGAGGGCCTAGTAAATGTATGACCCTCATCCCAAAACTGTAGTCACCAAAGTTGTTTTAGCGTTTCTAGACCAGTACAGTTATTTCTCATCAATTTCACATTTGCTTAGGGACAGCATGTAGAAAAAAAAAAATATATATATATATGTCCTTATGCATGTCCGTATATACACTCCAGATTGGAATATTTTGTTAATTAATATAGAAAAATAAACCTAAGGAAAATATAGACAATAATTTCTCAGAAAAGTTTTGTCAATTCACTAAATATGCTGTCACATGAGTACCTGTAGAACAAAAGAATTTACAAATGCCTATGAGCAGCATTTAAAAAATCACAAGAACAATGCAGACTTTTAATCTCATTTCATTATAACCTTTAACTTAGTTTAAATTTAATGTTAGTATTTAAATGTTTCTAAATAAGACATTAACAGAATTTCAGTTTTAATACTAAACAAAATTTTAATTTATCGTTAAACAAAACTTCAAGTTTTCATTAAGATTATGTGTGCTGTAGATTTATCCAAGAAAGAAAACTATTTTAACTTACTTAAGATATTTAAGCAGATGTGGAATATTACCCTGCATATGACAATTATGTGTTTGAAACCTCATAGCCTTTGGAGATAACACTCTTGGAACTGTTTTCTAATCTAGATAATTAAATGTCTTGCTGTGTAAAAGAAAAATCTTGTTGTTTTCTGACATTCCTGTTAAACTTTTCCACCAATAAAAAAGAAATGATATCACAGAACATATTAAAAATGCTAAGCTGTGATTGATTACCACCTATGTAGGGCTTAGACAGCCAAACTAAGCCACTAGTATTTTAATTAGAGATTAATTAAACTGCAGATCTCCTCAACTACTACATTGTTAACTTGAAACCTCGCTTCAAAATGTTCTCAGAATGACTTATCTAATGCCTACAAATACTATTATATTAGTGCTGTGAATTGTAACTTATTTTGAATATAGATTAATTCATCTTAAATTGCCTGTTGGCACTATGGCAAGCATGCTTGGAAAGTCAAACAGAAATTTGAATAAATTAAGGACTGAAATACTTTGCATATCACTTTTAACCTTTACCTTTTAGAAATTTTGTCCATACTCCGCTGACAGAGGACAAAATGAGATCTAGGAAGGGTGGCTTGCCAGGCTTTATTAAGCTGAAGTTTGTGGGGTGCAGAGCTACTGTGCAGGCGCTCACGAGTCCTAGCGCACTCATCTGGCATGATTCCACTTCCACGTCCTAAACGCTATGGACTGAGTGGACGCGTGACTGCTGGATCAGCCAGCCTGTGTAAAACACTTGACTTCAGCAAATCTTTGACAAGCACCATTCATTAATCTTTGTTTCATAATTCTAACCCGTATGCACACCCTGCCTCTCTGTCCCTATCTGCAAGTAAATTGATTTTTAAGAAAATGAAGAGGTCAGCAGAAGATGTTGGAGCACACATTTTTTTCTGTAGAAGCCAATCCATAGACGGGGGTTACAATGTCCACAGTTAGAGTTAGTAGACTTGTCCACACTTCAACAGAATCATCAATTTATGTTAGCAAAAATATCTTTGTATGTCCCAGTATCAATAAAAATAAACTGACTTATAAAACATATGGGCAACTTTTTGCCAGCCAATATTTAGGGTCTTAAAATATAATTGTATAAAACAGAATAATTTATCTACTTTGAAATATTATAGTGCTTGATTTTCATTTCCAAATTTGAGTCATTCTTTCCTGTAACAGTTACTCTGTTACCTTGAACAAAAGCACATGTTAAGAATAAGTAAAATGGAAAATTTCATATTAAAAATGTTATTAACACATAAGGTAGACAGAAAAGGAGGAAATTTAAGATGCAGATCTGTGAGGTGAAAACAATAGAAAAAAATATTTATGTCTAATCATTTGGGTCTCTAGTTCACTCAACAGTTTTAAAATTTGAGAGGAACACTGAGTATACTCATAGGGTAGAATAACAGAAATTGTAAAGATGTACAGACACTGGTGAACCTCAAAAGCAGCACAGAGGAAACTTAAGGCATATGGAGTGAGACAACCATGCCTCATTAAAAGTGAAGTGCACTTTCAAATCATCTCAAATGTAGATTTCTTCTAGGATGTAGCTATGAAAAACTGTGCTGCTATAAACATGGGTGCACATATATCACTGTGGTGTGATGTTTCCAGTTCTTCTGGAAAAATATGCAAGAGGGGTGGAAATATGCAAGCAGCAATAGCTGGGTGGAATGGGGCCTTCAACCCTACTTTGTAAGGAATGTCCACGTTGATTTCTGTAGTGATTGTACCAGCCTGCACTCCCACCAGCAATGGAGAAGGATTCCTTTATCCTCCAAAGTCCCTCCAGCATTTGTTGTTCGCTGAGTTTCTGGTGATAGCCATGCTTTCTGGAGCGAGATGGGATCTTAGTGTTGTTTTAAATGGCATTTCTCAAAAGACCAATGGTGTCATTCATATTGTTTTGCTTAGTGAAAATTTGTATCATTTGTAATTTTTATGTGTTAATACTATTTTTGCTGTCTTTAAAAAATAAAAGAAAAACTGTTTTAAAAAAGTAGATTTCATGGGCTCAGGGAGATGGCGCAGTGAAATAAGTGCTTCCCTGGCAAACACAAAGGCCTGAGTTCAATCCCTGGTTCTGCCAAAAAAAAGTATATTTCATTAAAGTAATTTGCGATTGCTGTCATTTGTAGCCAACTGGACATAGAAAATAAAAATACAAAAGACATTTCACACAGAGCTTAAAGTATCTTTGCCATTTTTATTTATAATACCCAACGTTAATCACTGATATCCATGCATATATTTATATAGATTAGTGATATACGGAATACCTCCAAGGAAATGTGAAAAGTATCAAATTAAGATTTTAAAAATGAAATAAATCTATGCTTAGTATGTTAAAGAAAGTATAAGAAAATTTTGATAATTTGAGAAGTCATTTTTCATTTTCTCTCAGAAAAAATGAAAATGCTAGAGCTGAAAATTATAAGTGATGAGATTTAAGAAAATGAATGGTGAGATTAATAGGTTAAACCGTAGTTGAACATTAATATCGTGAACCTGAAGGGCCGGCAAGATACCTAAGCGAACTAAGCACCAGCATGAGCAAGTGCAGGGACCAGGGTTTGATTCCTAGTACTGCATGCAGTACTGCCTGCTTTCTGGGTGCACTGAAAGGGTGACTGAGCCTGGGCCTAGTGGTGCGCACCTGTAATCCCAGCACTGGGTGGGCTGAAACAGGAGGATCACTATGAGTCCAACCTCCATAGTGAGACACTATACCAAATACATTAAAAAGAAAAAAAAAAAAAAAAAAAAAAAAAAAAAAAAAAAGCAAACCTAAAGAGGAAAGATGATCATAATAAAACCTGGGAAGGTTCCAACAAACAGGGTTGGGGAAATAGCTGAGTAGAATAAGTGTTTGTCTGGCAAGCACAGGGTCCTGAGAGTTCAATCCCTGGTACAGCACAAAAAAATGTTTTTTTGTGCTTTTGTTTCTTCCAACAAAGAATATATTAAAATGTACAACATCCATGGAGGAAATGGAAAATCTATCACACTTAAAGTTGGAATGCATAAAGATACAGACAAGGTGCGGAAGCAGGATGTTCAGGTGTCATAGTCGTCGTGATGATGATGTCAGCAAATTCAGAGAGGCCTACCCGGCAACCAGACAGATAGCTAGGTGCTGTAGGCCCCCTTACACAAGGCACGTGCAGCAGTTATGTAGACAACTAAAGAGAAAGGGAAAACATTTAAAGAATCAAACAGCACCAGGAAGGATAAAAGCTGAGTCTTCAGTAGAAGCCAGTAATACGATAATGCTCTATCTTTGCTGCTGTGATCTGTGAGGGAGGTTTTGTCACTTTTGCTAAATATTAATCTGTTTGAAGACAAATACCAGAATGGATTATTTAATAAGGTTCTATAATATATCCTTTTCCTCCCTGAACTGCCACATGAAAATTTTATCCGTACATGTGCCTTTGATGAAGTATTAAAATTCATAATCAACCTGTCAAATACCCAGTTATAATTTCTTTGAAATTATTACTGAGTGTCCCAGTGATGATTGTATTTAAATAACATTTATTCCTTACAACATAACTCTTTCATTGCTCTCTTTGGATTTTTTTCAATTATTTAAAATAATCAAATTTATTTTGAATTAATTTTCTTAGTAAAAAGAGGAACCATTTTGTAAATATTTTGTTCCACACACATGTACAAATGAGAAGAAAGAAGAGAAAAAGCACAGCTATACAGGCATAAGGACATGTGGCTGTATTCCCAGCACTCACAGCGGCTTTCAGGAGGATGACAAGTTTAGCCCAGTCTGACTGGGTCAGTGAGAACTTGTCTTAAGGTAAAATTTCAAAAATTAAAAGTAAAAGGGTGAGGATGTAGATCAACACTAAAGTCGGTGGTCCAATCCCTTCTATCATAAAGGGAAAAAAATGCATTTGATCATTTCTTATAACCAAAGGCTTGAACAAAAAGTAAGTTGCAGAGGGTTTGGTAAGTTCTGTCCTTAACCTAGATCTAGACAGATGCACTCCACAGGATGAAGCTGTTCTGCCCACCATGCGTTGCTCATGGCTCAGGATGTGCCACAGGAACTGAAAGCAAAACATGACTTCTTAGAAGTTTGGAGTAGCCACAGTATCTCACGCATTTTATCATATTTTAAAAAGAAATGATCAATTTTGGGGGGAGGGGTAATCATCACTCTCAACCACATTTAGCCCTAAGAGAAACAATGCCATGGTAATACTGTCTTTTAAGAAAAAGAACAGGTTAATTCTCATCCTTGCCCAGTTTTACGACCTCAAATTCCCAAGGTGTATGATTGCTTTCCCCTCTGTCTATGCCTCCAGGTTTCCATTCAAGGACTTTGTGTTTTCACACAAATGTTATTCCAGCCATAGCAATTCATGAAGCTTCTGGTTACCTTAATTTTACCTACTCAATAATAGCCACATTTTTCTCCTCTCTGTTTTCTCTTTGACCAGACCTAGAGATAGAACTCAGGCCTTTGCGCTTGCCAGGGAAGCACTTATTCTGCTGAGCCATCTCCTTTGTCCTGTTGATTCAAGTTTTATTGTTATTCTATGACCTCAGTTCTGATATGGCTTAGAATTTGAAAGCATATTTTCTTCAGATTCATTGTAATTTAAAAAGGAGGCACACACTTGTCATGTAACATTTCAACAATACTCGAGTACTTTATTTCATTTATTTAGTTGAAGTCCAATGACTAAAAATATTTAAGCATGGCCCCAAAATCTTATGCTGAAGCTTCTCAAAGGAGTTTTTGGTTGAGTGATAATAATTTATTGATTTTCTCAGGAAATTCTAATAAAGGCAATGAAGCCTGACTTCTAGAATTTTCATAGCTCTTCCTGGTCATTCTATTTAAAGGATAATTTGGTTGGTTACTGAGTGTTTGCTTTGCCTTCTGATTTTGGGTCACTTTTTAAATTCTTATACTCATTGAAAATCATTAATGTCAGTCTAAATTTTTACCCTTTTAAAATGGCTTTTACATTTCTTTACCTGGATGTCCAAAAGATTAATATGTATTTATCAGTACTGTCACTATAACATATTTTATGGTTTGTATAACTGATTTAAGGTTCTTAGAGACTATGCTGACAGTTATTTTTTAGAATCCTACTATTTTTAGCTTGTATTCTTATTGTTGTAAAAGAAGATCCCTATCTAAATCATTCACTATAAAATTTTAAGATAATCATTCTTTCTGCACCTTTTTGAATAATTTATCATTGTCATTTGTTTTTAGAAAAATTATTATCATGTCTCTAAATGAATTTCTTTTATTTATTATGCTTAAAATAAAGGAAAGGCTTTGATTTTATACCTGATAGTTTAAATCAGCTCTAAAGAATTTTAACCATTGTCTCCCCTTTCTATTGTTTGTCTAATTTTTTATAAATACATAGTAATCTTCTAAAATTCAACTGCTCTTTCATTGGAATTTACATGTG
>PVKA01020291.1:0-31812 GCA_004027165.1 Ctenomys sociabilis | reverse complement strand
CTCTCCTCATTGCCCCAGTGCGTTGGCTTCTGCTGCCTGTCCTGACCACAGAACCTCCCTACTCCTCCTCGTTCGGCCACTCTGGCCAGCAGCAGGGGTGGTGATGTCCCTCCAGGAGCAGTGAACCTGTTGGTACTCTTGTTCCAAAGCTAAGGTCAGGGTGACCACACTTGTGGGACCTCAGAGCTTGGCTCCAGACACCTGCGATTGTTCAGCCTCAGAGCTGTGTGTGCCACTCACCAGGGCTTGAGTGGGGCTATGCTGCCTGATTCTGCACACTCTGAGTTTTCACCCACACATACGCTGGCTCTTCGGTGCAACTCACCTTTCTAATGAGGAGCTTGGGAAACCCTTCTAGTTTACAGGCTGTTGCCCTCCCCAGGTCACCTTTTACTCTGACCAACCCAGGCATGACCAGATCCCGGGGAGCACAGGAGCTATATTGTTCTTTTTTGATACCTTGTCCAAAGCATCTGTGTTGTACAGAGGTGGTTGGTTTGCTTTCCTTTTGATGTGCATTTGAGCGTTCAACTCAGGCGTCCCTGTGACTCTGTTCTTTCCCAGTACCTGTCCCAGTACCCTGGCAGTCATCCTGAGACACCAGGGACAGGCTGCCTGCCAGGGAGGGACTGTGAGTTTCCTGCTCCTTTGCTTGGGGGCCACGACCCTGTGTCACCTCATCTCAAGGGAGTGGTCCAACAAAGTTGAGAATTCCTTTGTGGGAGCTGGCTACCTATCTTTGGAAAGTACCTGTGAGCTCTGGTGCTGAGTAGCTTCTGTCATTGCTTTTCTGTCCTTCGCATAATTGCTGTGCTTGTCTTTGACTATAGATTTGGCTTCCAGAAAATTCTGTTCAGAAGCAAGCAGGAACTATGGATCTACCCCGTTGTGTGTCTGCCATAAAAATTTCCCCAGGCTTCAAGAAAAAGACTAGGCTTTTTTCTGAAACTCAATGCCTTCAGATATAGATTTACATATAAGTTGAGGATCGGTGGCCCTAAAATTTGAAATTAAAGCATGTGGAACATTATGCCACAAGTAGAAGATATCATACCCTAAAGTTTTGTGCACAGAATTGTTAAAAAATATTGCATAAAATGACCTTTAGGCTGTGTACATAAGATGTGTATGAAACATAAGTCAGTTTCCTATCTGCACTTGGGCCCTATTCCCAAGATATCTCATTCTTTAAGTGCAAATATTCTTAAGTATTGAAAATTCTGGAAACTTGGCAGCTTTGGCCTGATTGGAATCTCCAATGATGAGCCGCTCACTTGGGGCTGGTCTGGCAACTGGGCAGCAGGACCTCGGTCTCCCAGGTACACCCGCACTGTGCTCTGATCAGACTGCCCCTTCTTCACATTGGGACGGCATCTCTGCCCAGCACTCCTGATGAGAGGCAGAGGCTGCTCTATGGTCCTGGGCACTTTCTGGTCCACACTTTAGCATCTGCAGTTAGAACACACATCGCGCTGTGTTTTAAGGAGCATGAGGGGTTCAGGTGGGCATGAGCTTGGCTTTGGACAGCCCCAGCTTTGCCCCCTTGTGATCCTTGGAGACCAGAGAGACTCCTGTCATCACTCTTCCAGAGCAGCTCCCTGCTGTTCCACCATCTGAGTACGTGGCTCGCCTCCCTCACCCTGATGGAGGGTGAAGCCCACCACCTGGCAGGATCCTTCCTTTCTGGTCCTTTCGACCCATAGCCCTGCAGGTCAGGGCCAGGTGGGAGAAGTATGGTGACAGGCCTGCCTGAGCCCCTTCCTGGTTGGCTGTGTTTTCCTCCACGCTCTGTGGAGGAAAACACAGCTTTGCCACCCTCTGTGATGCACTCCCTGCCTGTGCGCCCTAGCAGACAGGTTCTATGAGGTTGTCGGTGATGCCAGAACATGGTGCCCGGGACTGGGACGCATGTGACAGTTTATTGTCTCTTAGTTCTGGAGACTAGAGGTCTGACTTCACATGTCAGCAGGGATGGCTTCTCGGGCCTGTCTTCTGGTTCTCCTCTGTGTGCTTCGGTGACCTTTTCTGGTACATGTGTCTGTGCCCCACGTTCTTAGAACACCTGCTGTACCGGCTAGCCCCACTCTACTGATGTCATTTGTACTTCATTACATTTATAGAGACCCTTTCTCCAAACAATCAGGTCTTAAGGTGCTCAGGGTTAGGATTCCAGCGTAGAAGCTTTGGTGGGGGCTGGTAGAGGGGTGGACACTGCTCAGCTCATGAAATAACCCGTTTCTCGTGTTTCAACCTGAGTTCAGCACATCCCTTCACGGAGAGCTGTACACTCGATCAAAGGAGCATGGAATAAAAAGCAAATTATATAAACTTGATGTTACATTGGGAAGATCCAAGAATCTTGTTCTCTAAGAATTATAATTGGTTTTAGTATGTCCATTTTATGTTATGTTTCCCGTTTTAAAATCTTTAAAAATAAGGTTACTTACTATATGAGCTTTTTTATTGACTTTATTTTGTGTATGTGTTTATTCAGATAATTTTGAAAGGTTTACAACTTGCTTTTAGTTCTCGTAGTTAATGTTTGTAACAACTATATAACTTGGTGATATACTCTATTCTCTGTTCTTGGTACATACTGACTCACCACTATGAGCACTATGATAAAAGTACTCTGTTGATCTTAAAAACAATCAACATATTTCTTTGTCTCCCTGTCTCTGTTGTGTGTGTGTGTGTGTGTGTGTGTGTGTGTGTGTGTGTGTGTGTTACTAGGGATTAAACTTGGGACCTTGCCTTTGCTAGGCAGGTGCTTATGCTACTGAGCTATCTCCTTGTTTTGTTTGTTTGCTTGTCTGTTTGTTTTTTCATCTTTTTTGAGGCAGGGTCTCGCTATGCAGGTCAGGCTGGTCTTGAGCTTACTTTGTGGCCCAGGCTGGTTGTAAAATGTCCCTTACACATATTTTAAGGGTGAGGAATTCATGGTGCAGAAAGGTGGAAGACCTTGCCTCAGCACCTGGCTTAGCGTCCAGAGGTCCTCTAAGTAGCCACTTGCACTGGTCCTTCTCTGTGGCTTTTCTTTCTTTGTGGCTGAGCTCATTAGAGAGGGGAATAATTGAGAGCTGCAGGTGTTACAGGGACTTGGGTCTGCCTGGGCATTTGGGGTCTGGTTGATCTGGCTGCCTGGGCTGTCAGTTAAGCAGTGACTCTAATGCTGGTGTGGCCTCAGTGTGGTCCATGAGTAGCCTCTCAGAGCAGGTGACTCTGCGAGCTGAGGGAGCCAGGACCCTGGAGCCACCTGCCTGGGTCTCCAGAAGCAGCTTCTGAGCCAGACATGCCTCAGATGGACCTATACACAAATAAGACTTTTGGGTGTAGCCAAAGGGGTCATAGGTGCATGTAGACGGACACACACACACACACACACACACACACACACATAAACATTAGCTATACACACACACATATACACAGACATAAAATGATTATGGAGAGTCTTTGAGGGGCTGGTTTTATATTACTGTGGTGCTGGCTAAGCAGTCTTTGTTTGACTCTTGCTTCCATGTCTGAGCATAGAGCTTCAGTATACAGAATGATAGCTGCTCCCCTGACCAATGTCCTGCCCTAACCTGAGTACACAAGCCAAGGAATGCTGGGAACCAGAGGACAGGCTGGCCTTCAGGAACATCTGAGGTACCCATGCCTCCTCCAGAGCAGCTGGTGATCTGGCGGGAAGGCAGCGGGCTCAGGAGTCCCGAACACCAAGGTCTCAATCCTGACTGGCTGGCTGCTTTTGGGAAATTATCTGATCTTTACCTCTTGCATATAAGGGGAATAATAATACTGTATTTGTAGAGAATTGTTAATTGGGAGGGTGAAATGCTTCTGGATGAGTGGTTAGAAGTCTCAGACCTAACAGTTCCTGACACTAACCAGGAATATATTGTGTCTGCATAATCAAGTTCAACTCTATCCTTGGACAAATGGTTCTTCCACGCAGGACTTGTGTATTCTTTGTACTGAGTTTATTCCTAAGACATTGATATTTCTTCTTGTTACTGTGAGTGAAATTTAATTATGTTTTTAAATTGGTTATTGCTGATATATGGTTCCAGAAGGGTGCTAATAAACTGCTACGTTCCAATCTGTACTGGGGACTCCTTTGGAATTTCCTCATAACTCTGATACTTGCTGTTGGTTTTAGATTAGCGTTTATGTTTTCTATTTAGCATTTTAATATCCTTTTCATGTCTGTTTTTCAGTGTCTTTGTAGAGAGTATAACATTAGACTGGAGCCAATAGCAAGAGGAGACACTCCAGAAGCTACAACTAGATGCGGAATTTTATCAGAGATGCTGTCAGCATCTCTCAAGATGATCGTGTATCTTTTCATTTTTGAAACCTTAATGTGATTAACAATATTAGATTTTTCTAGCAAGATAGAATGTTGAAGCCAGAGGCAACTTGATGGAAACAGAGAGCATAGAACAGAGAGCCTGGAAGCCTGGAAGTGAGGTCTAGTTTGGTCTGTGCTTGAAGATTTGCCCTTGCACAGCTGACTGCGGTTCACAAATCCCTTTAATAAACATCCCTCATTCTCACTCCTTTGTCTGTAATACAGACATGGCCACGATTGCCCGCCCTGCCCAATCAGTGAGTTAGCAGGGTGAAGAGGAGTCAGTGGTTCTTTCTTTCACATCATGTGTATGATTTTAAATCTGTAAAACACACACCAAATAAAGTGACAGAGTCAGGATCTCAATTGTTGTGTCACAGGCAACTGAGAATCTATTATTCATACTCCTCCGTTTGTCCCACAAATGTCTTCCAAGGACACATAATGTCCTGGGAACTGTGTAGATACTGGGAGGATACTCAAGACAAAGAAAACACTTTTCCTGCCCAGTGGAGCTGATAGTCCAGGAAGCTTAACACTTTTGTGTGGATGTCAGCTAAGTCACAAGTACTATAGAGACAAAAGGATGGCGTTGGTGACAGAGAGTAAGACAGGTTGTCTGTGAGGCATACTGAAAATGGGGGTAGACAGAGAAAACGTCCCTGGGGCAACATTTGAGCAGAAAACTTAATGAAGAGAGGGAATAAGTTATATGGTGATCTGGGTAAAGACTGTTCCAGGTAGAAGGCACAGCACGTGCAAAAGGCCTGAGGTAGCAACAGTTACATAGCTGGCACCAGGCAAGTGGGGAGGAGAGGGAAAGGATTTGAGGAAGGATCCGTACTGTGGGGTGCTATGGATCACCCCAGGGACTCTATTATTTCCAACCATGAGCGTAAACCATTGGAGGTCTGGGAGCTTGGATGAAAGTCTTAGGTCTCCTGCCTTAAAGGATCACCCTGGCTGCTGTGTGGAGAATGGATAGAAACCAATTATGACTTGAGGCTGACTGACAGATGAGGGGACGATAGCTTGTTCTGAGATGATAGCAGTGCAGGTGCTAAGGGTGGGCATTCTCAGGCAGTGCTAACAGGGCAGCCGGCAAATTGGAAGTCTCATCTTAGAGACAGAAGTCTGGCTTTTCTTGTGAGAACAGAATGTGTCTCCTGCCCTGTCTGCTTCAGTCCTGGGAACTCTGGCCTGCTTTTTCCACAGCACAATGCGCTGAGTCAGGAGAAACTAGGAGGCCCCTCAGCAGCTCTCCACACCTCAGGCTGGACGGAGGGGTGGAGATTACTAAAGGGTGTGGCCGGTCCCCAGAGAGAGCCATCCTGAGACTGAGCCCAGAAACATGCTCTGTGGTTTGATCTGCTGCACAGGAAGGCGCTCCCCACATGCCATGTCTGGGTCACGGGAGAGTCACTCGAAAAGGAAGATGAGTGAGCTGGCTGTGCACCGCACATTTACAGTTGGTGTTAGTCACAGGACACTTGCCATGGGTGACATCATGATTAATAAAAGGCAGACAACTCTGGGGAGGCATTTCCTTTCTTTTCTCTTGTTTGTTATACTGGGGATTGAATCCAGGTCTTTTTCATTAAGCTACACACCCAGCTCATTTTTTTTTTTTTTTTAATTTTTGAGGCAAGATCTCACGAAGTCACTAAATCACCCACGCTGACAGAGCACTGGGATTACAGGTGTGTGCTACTGTGCCCTGCTACACATTTGGTTTTTTTTTTCAGGGTGTCTAGTTATTCTGTACAATTCCAGCCTGAATCCTTCTCTGACCTTCAGTGAGGCTGGCTTGCTGATTTATACTCTGACTCTTTATAAACTCTCTCCCAACTCTGACCAGCAATCTGGCCAGTGAATCTCTTCACTCCCCAGTCATCCAGCACCAGTCTTGCCCTACCGTTTCCTGCCAACTCAAGCTCCCACCTTTGATCTTCTACTGGAAATGTTTGCATCCAGGCACCTGTCTGCTGACGTTGAGATACATCCCCAAACCTTTTTATTTTAAGACAGCCATACCCCCTGGCTGGTACAGAGCCAGCCCAGGCCTGGGGCCTGTGGAAACCTCCTGTGCTCGGTGAGCACAAAGTCCGGATGATTCCCTGAGCTGAGGGTGGTTAGAGAGGAGAGGGGGGAATGCCTGCTCTGCCCAGCTTAGTCTCTATTATGTGGAAAAGGGAAAGCACATGGATGACCCGTATTAACAGGTAAAATCAGAGCTGGACATGGTAGCACATGCCTATAATTCCAGCACTCTGAGAGGCTGAGGCAGGAGGATCACAAGTTCAAGCTCAGCCTGGGCAGCTTAGTGACTTACACAACCCTGTCTTAAAATAAAAAGGTTTGGGGATGTATCTCAGTGTGAATGCCCTTGGGTTCAGTTGCCAGTATAGGGGCTGGGGCAGGGGGTGGGATTGGAAACTTAAAGAAAGCTTGGCCTGCAAAGGGAGGGCCTGTTCAGAGCTGTGCCCCTAGCCCATTTGCTTTTATTAGGTGAACTCTTGCTGGCTGGCTTAGTTCTGGCCTCTGTGGAGAAGAAGCAATCTGAGTAATGGAAAGAGGGATAACACTGGTGCAGTCTGCGGAGTAGTTTGAGGAACAATTGAGAATGGGATGCTGTTGGTTGTGGAAGCAGGGGAACCTGTGCACATGGGGTGGGAGCGTGAACTCCATGGCCATTTGGGGAAGCAGTGTGTCAGCTCCTCAGAGAATTAAAACCAGACCTGTGGGTAATGAGGCCGGCTCAGTCCTGGTTGTATTTCCAGAGGAGATGAAATTGGGTCGTGGAAAGACCCCTGCAGGCTCGTGTTCATTGAAGCACTATTCATAGCAGCTAGGATATGAAATCTCCCCAAGTGTCTGTCAATGAACAGATAAAGAAAATGTGCTATACATATACTTGATGAAGAGGGAAATCCTGCCATTGGAGACAATGTGGGCAAACCTGGAGGATATTGTGCAAATGAAATAAGCCAGGCATCAGAAATCAAGCACTGAACACTCACATTGTGTGGAACCTAAAATGGTTGCACCGACAGAGGCAGAGAGTATAGTGGTTAGGAGGGGCTGGGCTGGTTGGGGTGGGGAGTCTGGGAGTTGTTAGCCAAAATTCCAGTTACACAGGAAGAAAACATGCAAAGGACGCATGGATAGTAGTGTGGTGACTACGGTGGATCACAGAGTAAGCGTATATCAGAATGGAGAGGGGCTGGGGAGATGGCTCAGTGGAATAAGCGCTTCCTTGGCAAGCTCAAGGGCCTGAGCAAATCCCCAGTTCTGCCAAAAAACAAAAACAAACAAATGAAAACAGAATGGAGAATAAAGTTATACATCATGTCCAAAAGAGAAAAGAAAATTTCCAAGGGCGTAGACTTTGGGTTCTCACTGTAAGTAAGAAATACGTGAGGTAGTGAAAATGTTCACTGGCTCCATGGAGTGATTCAAAGTGTATACGTATTTTATCATTATTTTGTGACAGGCTTTCACACTGTAAAGTAGGCTGGCCTTGAACTCATGGTAATCCTCCTGCTTCAGCCTCATGAGTGCTGGGATTAATCATGTGTCATCACACCCAGCCATGTTTTAAAAAGTATTGAACATGGTAAATATATACAATGTAATATTTATGTATGTTTTCATTCAGACATAGATGGCCAGACAGACTGACTGACACATGGTACTGGGGACCCACCCGTGGGGCGCTCTACCATAGACTTACAACCCCTGACTTTTTTTTTTTTTCTTATTTTCTAGACAGGGTCTCCCTAAATAGTTCAGACTGGCCTTGAACTCACTGTATAGCCCAGGCTGGGTTCAAACTCTACTCTTTGGCCTCCCACACTTAGAGCTCCAGGCCTTTTGAACTTGTAATGCTCCTGGCTCAGCCTTCAAGTAGCTGGAATTACAGGCAGGGACCACCATGCTCTATAGTATATACAACTGTAACTTGTCAATTAAAAGCCAAATACAAAATTGAAACAAGCCAGGCATGGTGGCGCATGCCTGTAATCCCAGCACTCGGGAGGCTGAGGCAGGAGGATTGTTGTGAGTTCGAGACCAGCCTGAGCTACAAAGTGAGCTTAAGGCCAGCCTGAACTGCATAGTCAGACCCTGTCTCACAAAGACAAAAAAAAAAAACAAAACAAAATTGAAACAAAAGGAGGAATAATCCTAAAAGGAGGTGGGTATGAGTATCTATCTGCCTTTTAGAGGAAAGTGGCTACAGAGGAGAAAGGCCTGTTATAGGGGCTTAAGAGGCACTTAAAGTCCCCTTCAGAAAGGGAAGAAAGAGGTCTGGGGGCAGTGTGTGAGTCGGATTGAAAGAAGAGGATGAGAAAGGTTTCTTATATGCTGGGAGTAAGCCCTCTTCTCTGGAAGAGGCTGTAGTTAAAGATTATTAAACAGCAGGACCACTGCAGATGGGCTGCACGGGGAGTTCAAGAGCAGCCTGAACTACTCATGAGACCTTGTTCTCCCCAAAAGCCCCTCCAAAATGAAACAACACGGGCGCCAGGGAGATGGCTCAGTGGAATAAGCACTTGCCTGACAAGTGCAAGGGCCTGAGTTTAAGCCCCAGTTCCAGAAAGAAAGAAAGAGAGAGAAAGAGAGAGAGAGAGAGAGAGAGAGAGAGAGAGAGAGAGAGAGAGAGAAACAACCACCAACCAAAAAAACAAAAACCCCAAAATGATGTTCTGACACCTGAGTGATGGTCTGTGCATGCACAGAGCCAGGCCTCGCTGTATGATGAAGGCTCGCATACAGGTGTGGCTGGAGGTGGAGTTGAAGAACAGGAGTTCAGAACCAGGTTTAAAAGAAGACGCTGTTCTTGCAAGGGAGCCAGTGCCTGCAGAGACTCAGAGACAAGTCTGACTCACAGGGATTTAGTGACCGGTGCTAGGTACCCAAGATCAAGAGGAATTCCTCCTGCGTAGGAGTGCAAGGCCACCTCAGCTCCTCCCACTGCCACCTGTAGTTGGGAAGCCCTCTCTGGGTTAAGAATCTTAGATAAGACTCACTGTCCACAACACCGGGGAGCACTAAAGCGCTGCTCTCATGGGCCTCAACATAGCTGTGATGAGAGGCCCCCTGGGGGATGGGAGAGGAGTTGTGACCCCTGGAAGGGTCAGGGAGGAGAACATCAGAGTGTAGTCCTGGTCTTGGTTTGACTGTGACATTAACAACGAACTCAGCAAAATGCCTTCTATTTTTTGATAACAGCCTTATTATTTATTCACTCTTGATACAATCCATCCATTGAGAGAGTATGTACTTTAGGGTTTTTTAGTACATTCACAGAGTTATGCAACCACTGCCATAGTGAATTTTAGAACATTTTTAATCATTTCAGAAAGAAACTGTGCTCGTTAGCAGTCACTCCCCGTCTCCCCTGCCACCCGAGTCCTTGGCAACGACTAATCTGCTTTCTGTTTCCAGATTTGTTTTGGGCATCTCATATAAATGGCCCGATATAGTATGCCCCAGTGGTGTCTGACTTCTTTCACTTAGAATGCTGCTGAAGTTTATCCAGTTTGTAGCTAGGGAAGCACTGTACCACAGGACCCAGTCCTTAGTCCACAACTTCATTTCTTTTTTTAGTGTCTGATTCATCAGTTCTTATGGAAATACCACATTTTGTTTATCAGTTCACCTATTAATGAGCCTTTATCTCATTTATGTTTTGACTCTGAGGGATAATACCGTTGCATACATTGGAATCCATGTCCGGGTGTGGATGTGTGTTGTTAATTCTTTAGTATGTGGACCTAGATGGGTCATGTGGTAGCTGCGTTTAACCTTTTGAGGTGCTGCTAGATTATTTTCTGCACTGTTTTATATTCCCACTAGGAGGCTGTGAGGGTTCCAGCACTTCTGTATCGTGCCAATATGTGCTATTATCTATGTTTTTCATTATAGCCGTTGGAATGGGTGCAAAGTGGGGTGTCTTGCATTCTCCCAAAGCGTGAGGGTGCTGGGCATCTTGTCATGTGCTGATCGACCATTCATGTGTCTTCTTCAGAGAACTCTCCATTCAGAGCCTTTCGTCCATTTAAAAAACTTGTATTCAAGAACAAACATCATTATGACTGAGTTGTAAGTAGTTACGTATTCTAGTTAGAAGTCTCTTGTCAGATACATGCTGTGCAGAAATTTTCTTCCACTCTGTGTGGAAGAAACTGGGGATTGAACTCAGGCCCTTGCGCTTGCCAGGGAAGCACTTATTCCACTGAGTCATCTGCCCGGCCCTTGTATTATTTATTTTTATTACCCTATCATTTTTAAGGTTTTTAAAATTTTTATTGTATTGTTTTGGGCTGTGGAGGCAGGGTCCCACCTGCAGAGCAGGCTGCTTCAAGCTTGCAGTCCTCTTGCCTTGGCCTCCTCAGCTTTCCAGCTACTGGCATTTCTGGTGAGGGACACTGCACCTGGCTTTCATTGTCCTACCTGGGAGCTCTCATTATTCATGCTTGTGAACATTTACACACTTAATTACAGTTTTAGCTCTCACCTTTTTAGCATTTTTATCTACTTTGGTGAATGGTGTGAGGTAGGGATCCAGTCTCATACTTTTGCATGTGTATGGATACCTATGGCCCCGGCATTGTATGTTGAAAAGATTACCCTTTCCCTTACATATGATCTTGACACTGTGGCCAGGACTGCCTTTTCCCTGTCATTTATTTAAGTCAAAAGGGGAGGTAACGTTCATGTCTGGGTCTTCTGACCCATAGGACTAGCCCACTGAACATGACTGAAGTCATAAGATCTTTTTTTTTTTTTAATTAAAAGATCACTTGACCTTTTCTTTAAAATGCAAACAGGCCATGAATAGCACTGCCAAATAAATACATGTTTTGAGACATTTTTGTTTTCTGGCTCATTGAGAGGTGGTGGGGGAGGCACTTGACCTTAGCTTGCTCAGGAATTCAGTGGATTGGGGATTGAAAAATCAAAGCTGATTTGCATCAAATGTGGGAGCCCCGGCTGTAGGTCTCTGGGCACAAGAAACCATGCTCTGCCCACATCCCTGTCTACTCCTCACCCTTCTCAGCAACAGGAGATCAGTGTAGGGCAGCCCGTCAGAGGGAACGGTCGCATGTGGACTCTCCACAAGTTATTTTTTGGCCTTGATTGTTGAAGGGGATTAGGGAATTGTTTCCTCTTGAAACCTCCACCACAGAATGGAATCCTGGAGCACTGTGGCCTCCCGCCTCCCACGCGTGGGTTGGGTGGTGCACCAGCCCCGGAACTGCTGGGGTGGGCTGGGGAGGATGCATACAAGGCCTTGTGTGTGTGGCTTGGGGCCCCAGCCAGGGCAGGGTCGAGGGCTTGGCTCCCAGACCTGGCCAGGGTCCTTGGAAACTGGACCCATATCCCCTGCTGGCCCTGCAGCTCCTTGGAGTCCACCCAGCTGACCACTGCAAAGCAAAGGATTAGCTAAGCCCCAGATGTTTAGATGTCTGACTCAGCATTGGCCCGAGCTTTATAGAGAGCTTAAGTGGCCCAAGAGGTGGTCCTGGAATTTGCTCAGATCTGCGCACGGGACTGGTGTCTAAAGAGCCTCCCCAGTGAGAGGATTATGGTACAGGACTGCTTCAGAGCTGTGTCCTTTGGTCCACACAGCCTGCTCATAACTTGCCCAGGCTTGGGAGTTCAGAGTGACAGGGACTGGTGTTGGTTTCCATCCTCAAGACAACCTTCTGCCTCTGCTTCCAATCAGAGACCTGGATTTAGGAGTAATTTTCTACCGTGTCCCGCACTTCCCTGGTTCAGGTTAATGTCATTTAAAATCCCAATGTCTTTAAAAACTCACAGGCAGTTGTGTCATCCGCCCTTGGCTCTGGCCTGAGCCTGTTCCTCGATGAATACACAGCTGAAATACTTTGAGGATCGCTGGGTGGGACTGTGGAGGATGAGAGTCTGGGTGGAGGAAAGCCAGGCACGCCAGGCAGTTTCAGTTGCCCGTATTTCCTCCACGCCATGGGGCTTGTTTTTTGAAGGCCCCGTCCCCTTTCCTACCAGTCCTGGCTCACACATGCACTGCTTTGGCTGCAGTCAGCACAGCATCACACTTTGAGGTTGTGCAGAAGTGACAGGGCCATGTCGAGGTGCCTGGGACGCCCCCCCCCCCCACTGCCAAGGCTGTAAACGGGGGTGGGGTCTTGGGAGAAGCCTGTGAGGCCTCTGTCGTCCTCCCCCCAGGGATCCATAAGGCACTGCTCAGTTAACCCCACTGTTCAGCACAGAGCTGGTAGTCACGGCCACAAGAGGTAGGCTGGCTGGAGCCGGGACCTGTGGATACAAGTGCCAGCAGCCAAGCAGGACTTGAAGATCGGAGCAGTTATGCTCCATCAAAGCAGGTGAGATAGCCCGTCATCCAGAACTCAAACCCAGTTCAAAACCCAAAAACTTCCAGTTTGGGTATGTAGCTAGTTAATTCAAATTAAAAAAAAAAAAAACAAAACAATAGTGGTGTGCTGGCCAGAATTCACCTGTGGGCTGGGTCCAACCAATGTGCAGACTGTAACCTTCTCAGTGCAGAGGAATGTTAATCCTGGTTACATACATGAATTGCCCTGGGTCAGAAATTCAAAAAGTAGGCTGCAGTTGCACTTGAGTTGTTTTTTTATTTTTTAGTACAGGGTCTACAGGCTCTCACTGCACAGATTGGACTCTCAGTGATCCTCCTGTTTACAGCCTCCCAAGAGCTTGGATTATAGGCGCGTGCCACCATGCTCAGGCTCAATCACTGGCTCAGAGAGCACTGGGGATGGGGCCAGAATGGCAGACCAGGGGATCGAACTCCTAGCCTCTGCATCTGCCTAAGCAAACACTTTAATCCACTGAGCTATTTGGCCAGCCCTTACACTTGGATTTTTAGAGTCCTACTGCTGATGTCTCCTTTCAGCTACTCCAGGCCAGGGAACAGCAGCTCAGAGAGGCTAGGAGGGACCACACAGCAGCACGGTATAGCTGAGAGCCAGGGCTTGGTCTGCTTTCATGTCTGGGAACTAGAGTCAGCCTCATGGTTTGGGAGCATATTCTCTTTTGTCCCCCTCATTGGAATTGGCTTTAAACCCCTAAAAGAAACGCTCTTGCCTCCTGACTCCTGGGGACTTTGAGGGCACAGATGGACAATCTTCCAGAATGTGAATTCTCTCGTTTCCTCTTCTCATACCCATTCATCATTCAAGGGTCTCTTCCCTGGGAGCCCCAAGGAGTTCCAGAGTGGGGAGCCACCTAAAACAAATCCTTTTCCCTATGGAGAAACAGCTCCTCCCTTTCAATAAAGGCTCATTTGCCAGGCCTGGTGGCACCTGGACCGTAATCCCAGCACTCAAGAGGGCCAATAAGTTTAAGGCCGGCCTATAGCGAGACCCTGCCTCAATAATGAATGCATATGAAGGAAAGGCTCATTAAACCCTCTTCCTCCCTTAAATCCCTGGGTCTATCCATGCTGGCACTGTGATGGCCAGGAAACCCAGACATGTAAGTCAGCTCCTGCTGTGGGTCGTCTGCCCATCAGGGGACCCCTCTGTGGCAGGAGCCCCAGCCTGGCATCTCCCCCACAGGTCCACCCACTGGTTCTGTCCTGCTGTTTGTGGCTCTGTGAAGCTAAGTGGCTATGCTAGGATGGCAATGTGTGGGGATGGAGAAAGGAATGGATGGGAAGTGTTAATAAATAAAGCAGGCTGGAGGGGATTCTAAAAGCTTTACTAGTTAAATATTTTCCGATGTTTTCATAGTCCTTTAAGGCTGGTCCAGAAGAAAGCTGAACAGGACTTAGCCAAATCCCTGCTGTGAGGGCCCACCCTCAGCTGGTCACCTCGCCCCCTGGCCTCATTCCCGGCCCTGTTCCCCACTGACCTATCTCCATTTATCCCCCCGCCCTTTCTTCTTGCTGGAACAGAAAGAATGATCTCCTTTTCTCTCCCTTTGTAATCACATTACACATACAACTGTGCAGTCTGTTATTTTTAAATCTTAATAGTCTTTTTTTTTTTTTTTGTATACTAAGGATTGAAACTGGGGATGTTCTTCTCATTGAGCTATCCTCCCAGAAGATAGCTAATTTTGAGATAAGGTTGCTTGCTAAGTTGCCCATGCTGGCCTCCAGCTTAGCATCCTCTTGCCTCAGCCTCCCACGTAGCTAAGAGTACAGGCGTGTGTTACCACACCCTGTTTAAATTTTTCTTTAAGCATCTATGTATCATCAGCACTTGCTATTCACTTACAATGTATCTTTTGTGAAATTAACTATTTTAGAATGGGGTTTTGCCATGTTACGTAGGCTGGGTTTCAGCTCACAGCAGACTCAAGCAGTCTTGCATGTGCAGTCTCCTGAGTACTGGGACCATGGGCTTAGGCCACTGGGCCCAACTGTAACACATACTTTGGATGAAGTATTATTTATTACCTGCTGGTGCTGGACACCTAGATTATTTCTTTTCCTTTTTCTGTTTTCTTTCTTTATTCTGTATTTAGGACAGGGTCTACAGGGTCTCACCTAGTAGGTTGGACTCATAGTGATTCTCCTGTTTTCAGCCTATCAAATGCTGGGCTTACAGGTGTGCTCCACCTCACCCAGTCTCAATTGCAGTCTCCGAGCGCCCCAGGGGTGTGGCTGGCATGGCACGCCGGGGATTGAACCACAGCTGTTGCGCTCTGCCTAAGCTGGCGCTTTAGTCTGCTGAGCTATCAGGCTGGCCCTCTTTTTCTATTTTTTTTTTTCTTTCTTTTTGCTATTATTAAAATCACTGAAGGTGAGTTTGCCTGTGACACTGGCTTTTTTGCACTGAGGTCGGTTTCCTAGGGAGTGCTCCTGCATATGTGCATGAGAGGGTGTGCACCTTGCCCCGTGCTGTCCCATTGTTCTTTAGAATGGGTGTGCTGGCTTAGGGTCCTTCAGAGTGTCCACTGCCCCATTTGGTGACTACCATGGGCAATTGCAGATCTAGACAATGCTCAGTGAGATAAAGATCTGTTGCCACCTGTATGTGTGTCTTTGTGTGTGTGATGCATAGGGTACTTGGGTTTGATCCTTGGGTGTGTGGTAAGGAGCTGTGGGGGAGGCTGGGTTGTCCCCTGGGACCCTGTACCATTAGGTCCCACTGGGTCCCGGAGTAAGTTTCCAGACAGGCTTTGCTGGCCCATGTCTTGAGGGAGGGAGGCTTGCACATGGCTCTGACATCCATTCCCATGGCCACCTCCATCTTGGCCTTCCCCTTTTGGAGGCTTGTGCAAGGCCCTGCCATGAGGGGCTGGTTGGAGCCAGGAGCCGCGTGGGGAGCCCTCTGGGGCATAGTGATGGCTCTGTTTCCTCCTCCACCTCGCCAGGGGCCCCCGTTCAGGGGAAGGAGAGTCACGCATTCCCCCTTGAGATAAGAATAGAGCCCAACTGTGCCCCAGGACAGAGTCCAGCTTCTTCAGCTTGCCCTCCGAGGCCTGGCAAGGGCTCCCAGATGGTACTGGCATGAGTGGGCCCTGGCTGCCTGCCCCGCCGGCCTCTTGTGCATTGTGCAGCCAGACACTGGGTCCAGTGTGTGTGCTTGGCCGGGCCCCGGGAAGCCCATCATCTCCAGGCTCTGCCCAGAAGGGAGGGTCCTTAGATCTGTTGGTCTGGGCATCTGCAGTTGCCCTCCCCTTACCTGTGGACCTCAGACTCCAGCCTTGGGCTTTGACAACCCCTGCTTCCTACTCTGTGAATGGAGCCCATGTAGGGAGAGGAGGCAGGCTGTGGGAGCAACTAGTGGCAGGGACTCCAGGAGCCCTTGCCTACGGCCACGAGGAACAACGACCAACACCCGGCAGAGCCTAGAAATTGTGGGTTGATGACCCAGGTTCTGGATCCTCCTCCTTAGTCCTGCCTGTGTCTGAGGCATGAGGTAGACAGAGTGTCAGCTAACAGCAGGACCCCACCAGCTGCCAGGAACCAGGCAAGGGACATGGGAGGGGTTAGAGGTGTGGCTCAGAGGCACAGCATGGTCTAGCATGCTTGGGGCTCTGGGTGTGATCTATAGCACCACGCTGAGAAGAAGGAAAAAAGAAGAAAAGGCATTGACTGTTCTCTAACTCTTCTTGGGGCCCTTTTGGTCTTTAATACACAGATTAGCCTTTGGATTCCAAGGCTGAGCTTTTCAAAGTGCGTGCCCTGAGATTTTTAGAGTAGAGGAGGGGCCCAGGACAGGAGCGAGGGTATGGTGCAGGGTGATCACTCCACTTTGCAAAGTGTGTGATGCTTACCTACAAATAAGTATAAAGCCCTCTATTTTGTGACGCTGCTATGCACCCGTTAAAAGGTTTGGTCCCAGGACACATAGCACTAATATTTTCTGGGACTTCTGGAATGGAGTTGCGTTCTCTCAGGCTCACCCCAAACATACTGAGACCCGGAGCTGGGCTGAGCAGTCTCCACTGCGTGATGCCCCCTGTGAGGATTTACAGCAGGGGGTGCGAAGCAGGCCACTCCCACGGGTGCTAAGGACCCAGCAACACAGAGGGCCCATGCCCCACCCTGAGGCATTAGATAAATGCACAGAAACATTTTATTTCTTAAATACGGAGTCTGGCAGCCAGGCTTAAAAGAAAAACAAACTCCAGCCTGCAGGTTTTTTACGTATTTCATAACTTCACATGTGACTTGGGGCTTGGAGTTGATGGGTACAAAACCATGGTGGGAAATAGCTTGCTGGGTAGAGAAGCTGTGTTGAAAGCTGGGACTTTTCACCTTACGCTAGGGGCTTTCCATCCCCCTCTTATGGGCGTCAACCACCCCATCATCAGAAGGTGAGGCTGCCCATCCTGCAGGAGCTGTTGCTGAGCCAGGCTCCGGGAGGCCCCCTGCTTGGTCCAGAAAATAGGTATTCCAGAGTGTTTGCATGGAGCCGCACACCTAATCCCATACACCTAGAGTGCACAGCGTGGGGGCCTTCTGTGTGCATGTGGCCAGGGGGGCTGTCTAGAAGGTGCTGGCTTGGGCAATGGCTGCCTTTCTAAGGAGAAAGAAAGCAGTATTAGCAAACATCTATGAGAGGGAAGGATGGATGAAAGTACAGTAACTGTCCGGTTCTGAGATTTTAAGAGGTTTAGAGACACTGTTCACTTGGGGTGGATCTGGAGGAGTGAGGCAGCTGGGACAAGCCCTGTTTACAGAGGCACAGATGTCCTCTGGGCAATTCTAGGCTCTGTACAGCTGGTGAATCAGTTGTGTTCTCTGCTGACCTGCCCCTTCCCTCTTGCCACCTCCAAAGGCTATGTGCTGATGCACTTTTTTTGAGTGCAGGGCTTTGGCTGGTGCTGTGTGAGTGTGGTAGCTGCATGGTCAGCTTCAGGCTCATATCTCCATGTCCTCAGTAAGGTGACACGGTCATGTGTGTTTGGAGACTTTATACCAGGGGCCCACTGAGCTGTAGGCAGCCATGGGACCTCTCAAATCTTCCCCTGTAAGAGTTGGTCTCAGTGGGCTGGGGATATAGCTCAGTGGCATAAGCACCTGTCTGTCAAGTGCAAGGCCCTGAGTTTGATCCCCGGACTGCCAAAAAAACCCAAAAAAACAGACAAACCAAAAAGAGTTGGTCTCAGTGGATTTTGAGGTAATAACATAGCCAAGAGAGACAACTTGTCAGAGGAAGGTATAATTTGGCTCGTAGTCTCAGAGATTGGAGTCCGTAGTCTGTTGGCTTAACTGCTTCTGAGATGACGGTGAGACATCAGTGTGGGAAGCACACGGTGAACAGGGCTGATCACCTCATGATGACAGCAAGGTGGAGAGAGAGAACGAGTGGCAGCCGGTGTCTTTCTTTTCCACTCTAGCTCCCCCAAGTGGCCCCACCCTGTGGGATGACGCCACTCATATTCAAGGTGGGTCTCCCCCTGTTTGCCGTCCCACATACCAAACATCCCTGGAAACACCCTCCCAGATACACCCAGAAGTGTGCCTTACTCACTTCCAGGCAATTTACTCAGTTCAATCAAGTTGACAGTCAAGAGGAACTACCACAGGTGGGGTACCAAACTCTTTGCCAGGGCACACTAGCGGCACCTGGAAACGTTCTGGGCTTCTGAGACTGGGTTGAGAGGAATGAGGCTGGACATCAGAGAGGTGGATGAGGAACGAAGAAGCACTTATAGTGGTCTGACGTTAGATCTTCAATCCCCCTGAGCCAATGAGTGGGCACTGGCCACCGAGGTACATAGAATATATTAAATTATACCTGTCGATTCGAAAATACTCGGTACTAGTAGGGAAACATTTCTGTATCATTTACTGTTTTCCGGAGACTCTTCTCAACACTTGACAATTATTTGTTTGTTTGATCCTCACAACAGACCGTGCCCACTTTGCATATGGAGAAACTAAGCCATAGGTGAAATAATTCCCCGGTGTCACCAAGCCAGTGAGTAGCAGAGCCAGGGCTCATATTCAGGCCTTCTCTTTTCAGAGTGAAAAAAAAGAGAGAAGGAAAGAAAGAAAGAGAGAGGGAGGGAGGGAAGAGGAAAAGAAAGGAATAAAGAGACATATAGACAGACAGACAGACAGATCAATCGATATGCTGTGTTGGCCGGAAATTTATCCTCTTGCTTCAGCTTCCCACATAGCTGGTATTGTGGACATCTAGTACTCCTTGAGCCAGAGCCCAAGTTCTGAGGCACCAGCTGCTGTGCCTATAAGGCTCTTTCCTAGCCCGCCTGCTATGGTTTGCCCCCACCGAAAGTGCTGTTGAAATCTGGTCCCACACTCTCAACACTGGAGCAGTGTTGAGGCAGGACCTGTAAGAGGAACTGCAGAAGGCTGAGGGGCCCACCCTCATGAACAGATTCATGGTTTTCTTGGAGACTGGATTAGGTCATATGGAGTGAGTTGGGTCTCCTGCGAATTATTAGATACCATGAGAGTGGATTGAAAGGGGACATGGTATTCTGGTCTCTTATGCATTTTTTAAAATCTCTTTTCTGTGTGCCTCTGACCATCCTTCATGAGACCCTCACTAGAAACTAAGCAGGTGCTTGTCCTGGTGCTTGGATTTCTACAACTATAAGCTAATATAGGCCTCTTTCCTTTATAAATCTCCCAGCTTTGCACCAGGTGTGGTGGAGCATGCCTGTAATCCTAGCACTGGGGAAGCTGAGGCAGGAGGATCATTGAGACCAGTAAGCTCAAGGGCAGCCTGAATTGCATAGTGAGACCCTCTTTCAAAAAGAAAAAAAGGTATAAAATATTTTTAAAAATCACCCAACCTTGGGTGTTTTGTCACATCACCATGTTCACTCTGCCTCCAAGCACAGGTTTCCCACTGGTGGTTTTAGGACTGAATCTGGATCTTTCACAGCCATCTGGGGCAGACTCAATAGTAAGAGGGGAAGGAAGGCCATGGTGCCCTGCCTTCTACAACCAGGGCTGTGGTTGCTCTCAAGTCCCTGCAGCCATGAGGTGAGGTTAGGCTGGCCAAGAATCCAACTACAGAGAGGAACTGATGGTGGCCAGACCAGCCTGGGTGGCTGCTCCGTCGGTTGGTGGCTGTGTGTTCTGTGAGCGCCCAGCATAGCACAGCTCTGCATGTAGCAACTCAAGTGGTTCCCACTGCCAAGTGGAGAATGTGAGCTTGTGACCAGAATCTGGAGGTTCCAAATGAGTTTGGCCTCCTGGCACACCTAGGTGTGACATCCTTCTCTTCTCATCCTCTGTCCCCAGGCAACCCTGGCCCTGGAGGATGAGTACAATTAGGTGAGAGGAATCAAAACTCACCTAGCCCAGTACTCAGGCAGCACTGGCTGGCTGGGAGCCTGAAGGGCCTGCTGGGTCCTGGGTTCGCTGGATCCTGGGTTAGTTCTGCTAGAGAAGATACTGGGTCTGCAGCCTGGAGGAGACACATCAGTCAGAGAGGCTGTACCACTGGTAGATGTCTTGGGACAGGGACCGGTCAAGGTGTAAAGGTGTTCTGACAGCACCTAGAGAAACCACTGGGTTATGGCTCTGGTAGCTGAGAGAAAGGGAGTTTTCATTAACCCTGGTCACTGTTGTGCATGTGTGGAGCAGGGAGGAGACCTGGGCCAGGGCAGACCTGGGACCAACCAAGAATCCGAGGCACTCTGAAGAGGGACACAAGTGCTTTTTCCGAGTTTCCTTGTGATTGGCACACTTGCAGGAATCCTGTGAGGCAGAGTTCCTGCTTGCCCACAATGCTTCCGTAATTAGTTATTTTAGCCTCTGTCTCCTTGAATAAAAGGTCAGCTGTGTGAAAGTGAAGAGGGCCTGGGGCAGGCCCATGGTGAGCACTCATAACCATTAGATGCAGGGATAAATAAATAAAGTGGACAGAAGAGCTAGAAAGACCTTCAACTGTGGCCTGGAATGCGGGGGGAATGTCTCTGAACTATTTAACATTGCTCCCCCCACCTTACCTTGTTCCGTCCCCTCCTGACATTGTTTATCCTTGGCTTGTCTGTGGTGTATGTTCTCTGCCCTCCCAGCCCACTCCTGTCGCACACTGGAACGCATGTGCCTTGGAGGCAAAGAGTTTCTCTTCTGTTTCTGCTTGCTGACAAGACCTAAATATTTAGACCTTAAATTTATTTTTAAAAAAATTTCGGCAGTGCTGAGGACGCAACACAGGGCCTCACACATGCCAGGCCAGGGCTCTCTCACCATGCGACATCCCCGGCCCTCCAAATGCCTACAAACAGTGCCTGACATGTGCTTCACAAAAATGTGTCAAATGAATGATGAGGGGACGAAAGTGCTGGACAGCACGTATGGGGTGCCACCTGTCCCTGGGAATCCCCATGTGCCTGTGTTCGGGGACACGGTTCAACCGACCTCCCCGCAGTTCAGCCACCTGCCTGAGTCCTTCACTGTCCTTACAGCCTCCTTGGTATTGAAGCTGGGTTACCTCAATTTCTCATGACAGGTCCAGGATTAAAGAGTGCTCCAAAATCCCCTGGCAGCGCCGCCGTGAACCACAGGTGCAGGCCCTGAGGTTGACAGGTAGTGAGTGGAGCTGTTCCCAGCCCAGGATTTTGGAGCCTGTGGTCAGGCTGCATTCCCTGGTGCAGCTCCACCCCCACACACATCTCCGTTCCCACCCTATGGCTGGGCTGGGAGAACGGGAGGAATGCCTGGTTGAGCAATGGAGGGCTGAGGTGGAATCCCTGTTTACTCAGGCTCCATTGTCTTGTCTTGCAAGTGGGACCCCACTGACAAGCTTTAATCTGTGATGGTCACAGCTGTCTCCACACCTCTCCTTGTTCCCTCGGGGTGAAGTGTGAACGCAAATTCCCAGCCCCTTGAGTCATGTTACCAGATGCATACTTGGTGTTCCTCCCCAGCCTGTTCAAAAGGATTGCATGCTTGGGACTGCTGCCGCCTTCCTGAGTTCAGAATAGGACAAATCAGTGAGTCCAGCTTCTTGGTCAAAACCCTCAGAAGCTTTGAGTGTTCCTTCTCTCTCCCATCACAAATGTGGGAAAAGCAAATTGCTCTTTTTACAAAACATATTTGGAAAAAATCTCCCCACTTCTCACCTCACTCACCACAGACAGAACCACGGCCACCAGCCTGATGTGCTAGGATTGCTGTGGTCACCTCTTTGTTCCCAATTTGTTCTTAAATGGTGAGTCTGGTCAAAGCATGTTTCTGATTCGGCCTGATGGCTCCCCAGGTGGGCAGCATAAAAGCTGAGGAAGCGTTTGCAATCAGAGATATTCGGAAAAGAAGAATCGATCTGTACTGAGCACATACAGACATTTTTTCCTTGTTATTATTTTCCAATAATACAGTATAACAACTATTTACACAGCATTGTGTAAGTTGTATTGGGACCTGGAAGTGAGCTAGAGATGACTTATAGAGCATAGATTATATGCAAACACCGCAACATTTTGTAAGAGGGATTTGAGCATCTGTGGGTTTTGGAGTTTGAGGGCCATCCTGTATCTAAGTCCTCACAGCTACCAAGTGATGGCTGTGTCTGTCTTTCTTTCTTTCTTTCTTTCTTTCTTTCTTTCTTTCTTTCTTTCTTTCTTTCTTTCTTTCTTTCTTTCTTTCTCCTTCCTTCCTTCCTTCCTTCCTTCCTTCCTTCCTTCCTTCCTTTCTTTCTTTTTTGTTTTTGTATTTTAGGGAAGGGTCTACAGGGTGTTCAGGATCTCACTACCAGTTTGGACTTGTAGTGATCCACCTGTTTACAGCCTCCCAAGTGCTGGAGTTACAGGCACGCACCCCCATGCCCAGTCTCAATTGCCCTCTCAGTGCACCCCAGGGGTAGGGCTGGCACGGCAGGCCCAGGGATTGAACCCTGGCCCCTGTGCCTACTTGCAGGTGCTTTAATCCACTGAGCTATTTGGCTGGCCCTGCTGTGTATATCATGTCTCAGCTGTCTGCAATTTCAAGCATCACTGTGACTCTCAGGCCCCAGCTTCTAGGGACAGGAGGAAAGTGCTGCTTTGTTTTGCCTATTCCTTCCATGTGGTTATTGTTGGAATCTATGGGACCTCGTTAGTCTCAAAATCCAACTTCATTTCATCAGAGTAAGTTGGAGATGACCTAGAGAAGTGAATGATCCTACCAGGAATTGACCAGGGTAGATTGACCTCCCTGTAGTCTAGCTGCTTGCCTGGGTACTTCACTGTCCTGATATCCTCCTTGGATTGAAGCTGGGTTGCCCTAATCCCTCATGACAGCTCCAGGACAAAGGAGTGTTCCAGAATCCCCTGGCAGAGCCATGTAGCTTGCTCAGCTTGTTCTCGGGGCCTGCACGATTCAGGACTCCTACTATTTTATTCCTGGCTGAGTGGTTTATCCGGGGATTGTACATGAGGGAATATTGTGCCGTACTTCTCAAAGCAGGTTCTTGCTTGGAGCTGAAATGGAAGCCAGAGGCTTGGGATCATTCATGATGGAGTCAGTTGGTATGAAGGTGAGAGGTTCTTTGTAGGGACCAGGAACAGAGAAGCGGAGGGTCGCTCTTGTCAAGAGCAGCTTACGTGGAGGATTGGGTGTTTCGAAGAAGAAATAAAAAGTAGCCCTGAAAATAGATAAAAAGATGGGGCTATTTACGCTGAGTATCCCAGGCTTAGGGACCCTGAGAGAAGCCTTGATACATAGCCAAGGAAGAGTCTCACATGAGCTTCTGGGGTGCAGCTTTGGCTGTAAAAGGTGACAAGTTGGCTGTTAGGCAGACAGAAGAGGCTTGAAGATACCCTGGGTTGGGGGAGGAGACATTTTGCTCCCCCCTTTCAGACTAGTGAAGTTGCTTTGTTAGGAGCCTACCACAGAGCTTTCACCCCATGCCACTCTCCTGTACGCCACAGCCCCACTGGGGCTCCCCTCCCTGCCTCCCTTCCTGGTCCCTCACTCCACTGGCTGGTGACTCACTGAGCTCTTGTGCAACAGCCTGGCTCTAGATCTCTGAGAAGAGCTGTTTTCTTCCCTGCCATAAACTCCTCTCCTGATTTATGCCTTTTCATTTGGGTTAATGCTTTCCACATTTTTGCCTAGAGATTAGGGGCTCACTGCTGCAGCCACCAAAACCCCAGTGCCCAGCTTGGTCTGGTGCAGAGAAGGCAGCCAGCCAGCCAGCCACACAGACGGGACGCAGCTTGGAGCTTCGCCCCTTGAGCCTGTCTGGCCTACAGCTGCCTCAAGCCCGCTGCTCTCCCTGCCCTTAAGGTGGCCATCTAGCGTCTCGCGGAGAGACAGCCCCCATTTCCAGCTTGCTGCGAGAGGCACACAGCTTGTGATGGTGTGAAGAGCCTGTGACTTCCCGTGAAGAAAGCAGCCTTGTGTCAGGAAGTGACAGGCAGTTGTAGGGTGTAGAAAAATCTACCTCCAGTAGTTTTGAAAGCTGTCACATGACACTGTGTGTGTGTGTGTGTGTGTGTGTGTGTGTGTGTGTGTGGTTTTTCTCTTTTTCTATTTACAACAATAATATTACCTTTGTTGCTATGGTGTTGTGGGGGTGGCGTAGATAGTGACTATCAGAAGGCAGCCCTGAGACGAGCTTTCATTTTCCTCCCCGAGCTTTCGAGAAGCTGGAAGGGGACTGCTCAGTGGTAGCAATATCTGATTTGCCTTCCAGGGACCACTGAGGTGTCTGCCTGAACCAGAAACAGGACCCAAAGCTGGGATTTAGGGTAGGGAGGCCCATTCCTTGCTTTTCTTCCGAAGTTGAATTATAGTCTAAATTCACTGAGGACCAGCTATCTGGGACTTCCTACGAGATACCCCAGATGCACTCTAAGCAGAGCAAGGGAGCCCCATCCCCATGGCCCCCGCGAAGTGCAGGGCAGGTGCGCCTCTGATGGGTGCAGCGCTTGCAGCATCAACGGAGCAGAGTGTTCAGGTTGTGTTGTAAACTTTTGGTCATTCCTGGTCGCAAAATGGGATTGCAGCTCGACGAACCCCATCGTAAGTTGAAAATATGATTATGTCAAAAATGCATTTATTGTATGTGGCCTACCAAGCATTCTAGCCAAGCAAACTCAGCACACCTTAGAGTCAGTTTCCCCTTCTGACGATGGTGGAGCAAATGCAAGCTGGGTCTTGCCTCTGTTGCTGCAGCCTAGCATAAGATAGAGGAGCACACTGCCTATTGCTTTGTCTGGAAAACTATTACAATTCAAAGTTCCAAGTACGGCTTGTTCGGAGTGTGTATCGCACTCACAGCTCAGGAAAGCCGCCGGGCTGATCAGCCTACGCCGGAGCTTGTTGTGATTTTTGTTCATTTTATACTTAATGAATAAGCAATATATGCTCAGGCTTGGTACTTGAAAGTTACCACCTCACGCAGGATGAAAAGTTGGCCTGCCTCCCAGCCCTGTCCTTCCTCTGTCTCTTCTCTTCCCTAGAGACAAACAAGTCACCGCTTTCTTGTGGGTTCTTCCAGAAATAGCATGGGGATTCACACTATGTGTGTCCTTTCGCTTCCCTTAGCTCAAGCTTTAATTTCCTTAATACTGGTGCTCCTCCATACTTTTGCACTTTGCTTCTGCTGGTGTTTGTATTTATTTGTAAGGGTGGGGATGGAACCCAGAGCCTGGGGCATGCTAGGCAAGCACTGTACCGCTGAGACAGGCACATACCCCAGCCCCACTGCTGCTATGTTTGCGTCATATACTGTATCTTGGGGTTTCATCAGTGAAGTCCCTCTGTTTAATGCCTTCCTGACTAATCTTTTCTCATTCTCTCTGCCCCTAGCTGCTGTGGTTAACCATGTACATCCATGGGTATATCCGCATGTGCGCAAGGTGGGGTATCTCTGAAGGATACATTCCTGAGGACCCGAGACTCGTGAGAGCAGGTCCTAAGACTCTGGATCCAAAACTTTGTGTGTGTGACGTTGATGGTAGTGGCCTCATTGTCTCCAAGGAGGCAGCCAGCAGAGGCAGGGGTGTCTGTTTTTCCACAGCTCTGCCAATTTACTGGGCTTGGAGAAGTCTACCCTTGATCTGTGTTGAAGGGGTCCATTGTGCCTACTCCACACTACTATTGCCCCCCACAGGGCAGTGAGGGGATGGATCTTGCTTGGGTCCCAAAGACCCTTGGGATCCTTGCCCCTTTTTGTCCCTCTGTGTGCTTAGTTGTGCCCCTTGAAGACCAGTGGGTTGTTTGACACTGTCTTGGGTGTCAAGGGAGGCCTCCTTTTCAACATCTGGGCTTTTTTCCTGCTGATAACACTGTTATGTTTCCTACATGTGGTTCCCCTTATCTCTCCCTGCTTCCTCTTTTCTAAACTCCCTCTGCCCACCTCGCCCCTGCACAGTGCGGTCTGCTTCTCTGTTCCTTCTGCTTCCTCCACTCCAGGGGACAATCTTTTCATTGAGAAGCCAGCTGCCTCTCGATGCCATGCTTAGCTGTGCATCTTATGACCCCCTCTCAAGAGTGACTCCCCAGGTGGAACTGGGTGTGGGGCTAGCGTTTCTCTTCAGCTGAGGTATTCTGGCAGGGACTGCAGGAGTTGCTGGAGCTAAAAAAAAAAAAAGCCTGTAGAGATGCCCCAAGCTGTTCAATAAAACCTCCTACAAAGATGGAAGCATGCTGCACTCTTGCTTTCAACATAGAGGCCTAGAGAGCCTTTGGGACATGGCTAGAGTGCTGAGGTCTTTTGTTTTATTTGCAATAATTTATATATAATCAGCCATGTGTGCCCAGAGACTACTATATTGGACCATGTAGTCTTGAGCAGTGCTCTTTTAGGAAGAGAATAAGAGGAAAAGAGCCCCTAAAGCAGAGTATGACTGGCCTGGGTTTCTCCCAGCCAAGATATGACTACGACTCAGTTCTTCCTTCCAGTGTCCAAGCTCTGTGATCTGTCTCATTTGGGAACTCACATATTTTCTCCTACTGTAAGCATAATTAAGATGAGGCTGCCAGGCCCAAGGAGGATCCCATACTCCTACTTGGAATGTAGGTCTCCCTCGAGGAACTTTGTTGTCCTTGGGTGCGTACATGGTAGGACCCAAGCTAGGCACAGTGACCAAGCAGATAAGCTATATCCACTTGAGCATTCAGTGCAGTTGGCAGTACCAGGTTAAATACAAATACATGACTTAGGTATAAATCGTGATCCTCAGATACCTAGAAATTTACCTCGAACTGCTAAGAGATAGCAGGAGAGGCATCTTAGCTTCCTACTACTGCATAACAAAGGCCACAGCCTTAGTGACACAGCAACACATTTCCTTGTACTCAGATTTCCAAAGATCTGAAATCTAAGATAAACCTTATGAAGCTAAAAAGTCAACGTGTGGGTCTGGTTGACTCTGCAGGCTCTGGGGAAATAGCGTTTTGTTTCCTTTTCCATTTTTTGGCCTCTTGGCTTATGGTTCTCCATCATGCTATAGCCTTTTCTCCTTGTTTTCCTTCTCATGCTGCCTTCTTCTCACCTTGATACTGCTCCTGCTCCCGATGCTAGGGATTGAATCCCGGTGTCTTAGACCCTTTCTTTGTCACTGAGACGTGGTAGTCCAGTCCCAAGGAGATGTTTATTTTCAGAAGTTGCAACCCATGGTCTTCTGGCTCAGACATGGACCCGGCATGGTGGAAAGGCCTTCTGTGGAGGAGAAACTGCTCACTCAGGGTGATAAGAAAGCAGAGATCTAGGGAAGGGGCTGAGAGGGGAGGTACACCCCTCCTGGTCAGACCCCCAGAGGCTCACCTCTTCTGACTAGCTCCTAACAGCACACACAGCTGCCCAGCCCAGCAGCAGGACCACCAGTGAGTACAGTGCCCCCATGATCCAGTCATCTTCTACACGTGAGAATTTGGGGGAACATCTGAGATCTAAATCTCAGCTCTTTTTGTTTTGAGATAGGATCTCACTAAGTTGACCATGCTGGGCTTGAACTTGTGACCCTCCTGCCTAAGCTTCTTGAATAGATGTGATTGCATATGTGTACCACTCTTGACCTGCTTGTCTTCCTGTTGGAAGGACCCTTGAGATTACTTTCAGACCAACCTGTTAATCCAGTATAACTCCCCCATCATAATCCCTAATTTAAACACACCCCTTGAAAGTTCCTTTTGCCATATAAGGTAACATTTGCAGGTTTTGGATACTAAAATGTGAGTGTAGTTTTCAGCTCATCACAGAATGTACTTTTTAGTAATTGAAAAAGAACAAGTTTATTCAAGAGAGTTATTAAGTAGATTGACCACTCCCTGGCTCTGGGTTAGTGGTCCTTGTGGAAGTTGGCCACTCATGTTGAAGGACTGGTGTTCTAGAACAGCAGGTCTCAGTCAGAGTCACCTTGGGGACATGGGTAACTTAGAAAAGTCACAGACTGTCTTATATCCATGAGCCTGAACCTGTGTGTTCTTTGTTGGCCCTCCGGGTGATCCTGAGCCTCCGCAAAGTTGGAGAACTGGTCCTCTTAATTGTGCTCTCAGAGGTGATCTGTGTACCTGCATGTGGGAGGCAAGTAAGTGTGAAAGCCAGGCTGCAGACAGCAGTGCTGGGAGGATCTGAGGAGGGGCCAGTGTGTGCAGAGGAGCTGCCACCAGGCGGGCGGGCCACACCTGGAAGGCCAGAGGAGGCGTGGCTTCTCCAGAGAGAGAGAGAGCAAGCATTCCAGGCCGAGGGAAAGGTCTGACCAGCAGCACCGAGGTAAGCATGCCACGTTTGGGGACAGGGAGACCACTTGGGATCAGAAGATCTAGATACAGGGAATTGATCTGACAAGATGGGTGTTACCAGGAGTGGCCTGCTAGTGTCTGCACAGGTGACTGGAAAGCAGGAGTGTTCTGTATGTAGTGCTGTTGGGGCAGAGTAAAGGGAGGCCCACACTGGGTGGCAGGAACAGAGAAAAGAGTTGATGGCTGTGAGAGAGTCAAGAGGAAATGCGAACAGGACGTGGATCTAGCCATCCATCAATGCACAAAGAGCACAGTGTGTCAGGCAGCCTGCTCTGTGGGCGCGGGTTGAGGAGCTGGAATGCAGTGGTGAGTAAGATCAAGTTCCCAAATCTCCTAGTACGCTTTGGGGTGTGGCGGCATAGCGTGGCAGAGTCAGGCAGTAAGCAATGAACACAAATAAACAAGCCTAGCTTTAGCCGGTGGTAATGGTCTGCAGAGTTCACAGGCTCTGGGGATTGGGAGCCACTGGGTGGCTCCTTTAGCACGAGCGCTTAGGAAAGCCTCTCAGAGCAGGTGACACTTAAGCAGATGTCTGGATGCCAGGGAGGGGCTGGCTATGGGGAGAAACAGGGGGCAGCATTCTAGGCAGAGAGGCTGGCAAGCACAAGTGCTAAGGGCAGACTGCACTTGCTTTGAGCGGCATGGTCCAAGAGGACTTCTGCACTGATGAAAACGTTCTGTATGTGCGCGGTCCAACAGGTAGCCTCTGGCCTGGTGCAGCTATGGGGAACTTGCACTGGGGCTAGAAAAGTGAAAAGACAGACACTGTACATTCTGTTTGCGTTTGAATTAGTTTTAACTTTATTTGCGGTATGTGGGATTGAACTCGACCTTTCACTTGCCACATACACACTTAGGCCACTGAGGTGTGGCCTAGGCCCTAGTTTTAACTTTAAATAGTTGCATGTGCCTGGCATCTCCTGTTTCAGAAACAGAGCTAGATGCCACTTTCATTGCTTTGTGCATTGGGGTAAATTGTTTGTTTGTTTGTTTTCCTAAGAGTAGTACAAAGTCTTTGGATAACAGATTGAAGGTTAGAAGGTTGGTATGGTCTGATTGAGTTTTATTTTATTTTATTATTTTGTGTGTGTGTGTGTGTGTGTGTGTGTGTGTGTGTGTGTGTGTGTGTGTTCATTTCTTCTTTTGCTGGGGAGTGGACTGGGAAATGGAGTCTCTCTGCAATGCATGAGCTGACCCCAAACCTTCTGGGCTCAAGCCATTCTCCTGCCTCAGCCTCTCCAAGTAACTGGGCAGGTCCACTGTGTCCAATGCTTAGATTAATGTTTTGTAAGTTTGTTCTGGCTACCATGTTAAGAATGAATTGTAGGGGATGAAAAGTAGAACCAAGAGATTATCACAATAGTGTAGAAGAATTTGGTGGTGCCTTGGGAGTGGGTAGCAGCTCCAAATAGTGTGAGTAGATAGAAAAAGAGGAGAGGATGCAGGGGCACTGTGATGTCAGATTAGGCCAAGGGGTAAGACCCAGAGAAGAAACTGCTTGAGAAGATGCTTGAGATGCCCCAGAAGACAAGGGAAGCCATGGCTTCTGGAGTGAAGCAGTGCTGAAGGCTGCTGGCTGGCTGAAGACTATAACAGAGGCAAATGGATTTGTCTTGTATTTGGTGACCACGTGGGGCCCACTCACTGAGTCACTGAGGAGAACAGGCTCAGTGAGTGTAGGAGAGAATGAGAGGTAAGAAAGTGTAAGGATTGAGACAGGATCTGAAAGACTGGGATTCAAGGACTATCCCTGTGATTTTTAAAGAGAAGGTGTTATACACTGGTAGATTAGAAAGCAAACAGGTTGCTCTGTCTAGTTTTTGTTTTGTGTCACTGGGAATGCAGCGGTGGGCCTTGCGCATACTAGGCACACCCCAAGCCCTGGTACATCACCTTAGGGAGGAGGAGGCTGCTTTAGCCACTGTGAAGTCTGGGCCCTGGGTGGGTAGGCAGTGTGGAATTTGGGTGGTAGGTTGGTAAGCAATTACTGCTGGGACGTTGCTGCCCTTCTCCGTGAGATATTAGGCAAAGGCATCACATGAAATTGTTGCTTTGAAAAATGAAAAGCAAACCCACTGGGTAATGATAATTGCTAGGTGGCTTAATCTGTGTTTCTCAAACCCGAATCTACAAGTGAATCACCTGTTGATTTGTTAAAATGCGGTCAGCATTTCTGAGCAGCTTCCAAGTGGTGCCGCTGAGCCCTGAGCCCCACTTAGAGTGGCCGCACTTCACGGCACTTCTTTGACGATAAACAGGAAAACACCCGCTGCCCAACACCGGGTCCAAGGTATGCCTTGTTATTTTCTCAGTTACTTGCATGTAGGGCAGAGTAGCAAGTGTTGGCTGTGGACTTGAGATTTGTGACCATCCATTTAAAGCAGGAATACTAGACTGAAGTCTCAATACTAGAATTGCCTAGGGGTACTTGTGGTTGTTGTGGGATGGACCTTAACTACTCTACTTTCTGAAAGCTCCCCAGGCGATCTGGTATTTGCTCAAGCACAAGAAGCACTATTTTAAAATATCAGGTCAAAGGGACATCCATTGAATAGGTGGCCAAGATGGGGTAGAGGCAAGGCTTTTGTCTAGCATGTGGGCTCTGGCCTGTCTTATCACATTAAGTGACTTGAAGTGAGCATACCAAGGCCATCCCAGGTGCTGAGGCTTGTGTAGCCCCACCAAGGAGAGGTAGTATCCGTTAGCAGGGTCAGTCTGCCCACCAGGTGTCCTCCAAAGTCTCACACCTTCTGGGATGATTCCAGAAACATAAGCCAGAGCTTCTTGGGACATCTGGTCTACCATACTCACAGGATCATGAAAGAAGGAAGAATCTAGACCCGAGGAGGAGATTGCTTAGGTGGTTCCATCAGTCTCAGTTCTCTTAGAAGATTTCAAAGAAGGCAGTCCAGGGGGTAGGGTCCCCTGAACATGAAGTCTTGCCAGGGGCAAGGCTAGAACAATAAGAAAACTTGGAAGGTCAGTTTATAAGATGGGCTTGTATTTTATTCAGTTGTCAAAACTCATGAAGTCAAGGGCTAACACATTGTAAGAAATGCATAGGAGTGTCTGGAAGAGTGGATGCCGACTGTACTGTGGAAGAGTTATGGTAAGTCCACTGGCCCTTGGCTTTGACTGGTAGCAGCTTGAGTCAAAATGGCTCAGTAACAATGACAAAAAAGAAAATGTGTGGGATAGTGTGGCACAGTGGCGCATACCAGCAATCCTAACCATCTGGGAGGCTGAGGCAGGACCAGCCCAAACAATTAGAAACTTCACAGGACCCTGTCTCAAAATAAAATGTTTTTAAAAAAGCCAG
>PVKA01020290.1:31480-40798 GCA_004027165.1 Ctenomys sociabilis | reverse complement strand
AAAAAAAAAAAAAAAAAAAAAAAAAAAAAAAAAAAAAAAAAAAAAAAAAAAAAAAGAAAACACTTCTGTTCTTAACCATTTTCTTAACTTGTACGCCTATGTATTTGAAAGTCCTGTGCTACAGCGAAAAATCCGCGATAATTTAAATTAGTATTTTTGGAGAACCCATGAAACAGCGAGTCCGCGAAGGTCGAACCGCGAAAGAGGAGCACGACTGTATTTGCAGTACGAAGGGACTGCATGGGCCACGCAGAGTTGCTCCACGTGCAGAGCACGTCCTAGCTGTCTTCTGCCTCCTTTTGCCACAGTGATTTCTCCCGGCTGAGACGCAACCCCCAGCACCAAGCCTGTAAAGGGGAAGTTTTGTTTGGCCCTCAGTCTGCTGAGGTTTCAGTCCAGGGCCTACTGGCTGCAGAGCAGGGAGGCAGGGCAGAGGGGAAACGCTCCCAGCAAGAGGGGCAGAAGGTGAGGTCCAGGGAGGAGGAGGGAGCCAGACGCCCCAGGCCCCGCCCTGGGCCGCCTTCTCGCTCCGGGCTTCCGCTCCCAACTGCGCCCTGCGCTGCAAATTCACTGGCAGCAACGCGCTGTGAGTGCCACAGTGGCTTCCTAACTGCCTCCCCCGTGAGGCGTGGGGACACTTAACAGGGAGCACACCCCATCTCCGGACGCCCTTTTCATTTACAAAAGAAGTGTCCTTCTAAGAAGGTGGGGCAAGGGACCCAACGCAGGGGAGGCCGTGAGGCAGCTGAAGCAAGACGCTGGCTTTACATTGAGGAAGGAGCCACAAGTGGAGGAATAAACCGAGGGCGGCTCTGGGGCTGGGAGACGGGTGTTCAGGTTCTCTCTGAGCCCCGAGAGACCCAGCCTTGGCTTCGGGGAGGACTGACTGCAGTTCCGCTTCCAGAGTGCAATAAATAGGAGCTAGCATAAACCAGGAGGGTTGTTATTCACAGGTAGTTCTCTCGTGTAACACTAGAGGGCACCTTGAAGAATCATTGTGGCCACACCTGGCCGTGTATGTCTGTAATCCCAGCATTCTTGGAGGCTAAGAATGGAGGATCAAGAGTTCAAGCACAAGCCGGGCGTGGCGGTGCATGCCTGTAATCCCGGCACTCGGCAGGCTGAGGCAGTAGGATTGTTGTGAGTTCGAGACCAGCCCTAGCTACAAAGTGAGTTTAAGGCCCCACTGAACTTCATAGTGAGACCCTGTCTCAAAAAGACACACAAAAAAGAGTTCAAGCTCAGTGTGGGCAATTTAATGAGCCGTTGGCCCAAATTTTTCTGAAAAAGGGCTGGGGTATGTGGTTCAGTACTAAGCTTTGGGTTCAATTTTGAGCATGAACATGCACACGTGTGTGTGCACATGCGTGTGCACGGCTATGTGTTTACAGATTTGCACATCTAGCATTTACTTGAACTTTGTTCAACCCACCGGAAGTAGATACTTCCTGTAGTCAGAGCAGCCGCTCGGAGGTCACCCATGGTGTCAATGGCCAGCTCGGCTCTAATGAGCTATGTGTCCCTACGCAAAGAGCTCAGCCTGTGCAAGGACAAAGTGACTCGCATGTAGCTTTAAGATCTTTTTTTTTTTTTCCAGAACCTGGGATTGAATTCAGACCCTTGCACTTGCCAGGGAAATGCTTATTCTACTGAGCCATCTCCCCAGCCCCAAGCTTCAAGATCTCAATAGGTGTCATGGTTTGGGATTTTTGCCAGGGAAACAGTATAATACAGAACACATTTTATAAAATTAGTTTATAAGGAATCACCCAAGAATCATATACAACAAATGCAGGAAGTCTATCCATATGCTGAAGACCAAAGACTCCAGCTGAGGGCCTGGATCCTGATACCCTGCATGAGTCCAGCTGAAAACCTCATAACAGTGCCTTCCACGAGTCTAGCTGGAGGCCTACAGCCCACAGCCAAGTCTCATGCAGGCCTGCATCAAGGATCTGTGTTAGAAAGGCCCAAAGGTCAGTGGTGGAAGCTAGTGAAAGTGGGATGAGGGATCTGTGCCAGCAGGCTGAGGGGTCTGCACTGGAGCCAGGAAGCAACGCTCAAGGTAAGCACCAGAGCCCCCCCCCCCAAAGTGCACAGCTGTCCTCAGCAATGAGGAAGGTCCTGAGCTCCTCCAGCAATGAGGAAGGCTGAGTTCCCATCAGGAAAGCCAATGCAATAAGCTTCTCCAGGAGGCCGAGCAGTGCACCATCTTCCCCTCCAGAGCCAGGAAGCGATGCTCAAGATGAGGACCAGAGCTCCTCCACGGTTGATCGGGAAAGCCAGCACGACAAGGTCTTCTAGCAGCACAGCCCAAGAGAACCAGCAGCTTCCAACAGCTGCAACAGCTTCTCCAATCAGCATCCCTAACAGCATTCTGGCAGCTTCTCCTGTTCTGCCTTTATGCTGCTGGCAACAACTCTCAGGTGGGCCTCCTGGACCCAGCACCGTACTAGCTTAATTCAGCTGGGTGTAGTAAGTTGACCGCCTGTTAGAAATCCACTACAATAGGCTTTGTTTGCAATTCTAGAGTTGGACAATACTTCACTCCTGAATAAAGTGTGAAAATGTTCCAGTGGCTGGTAAGAGAGAGAAAGGGCAGAAGAAAGCAGAAGCCAAGACGGAGGCTGCTTGATGGCTGCAAAGTCCTTCTCCAGGGAGACTGGAGTCAGAAAACACTGGCAGGTCACCTCAGGTCACCCTGGCTTACTCTTTCTTTCAGAAAGGGCTTAGAATGCAGGGAACTTGACAATCAGGTTGTGTTAGGCATCTTTCTGTGACATTCTCTTGGTGCATGGCATCCAACTCCTTCCTAATTCCCAGGTCTCTGTGAGACAAACATCCTGGGTCTTCAGGAAATCCTCTGTCTCTGTCTCTGTCTCTGTCTCTGTCTCTGTCTGTCTGTCAGTCTGTCTCTCTCTGTTTCACTGGGATTGAACCCACAGCCACTACACTGAGCTACATACCCCACCCTTTTTTTGCTTTGAGGCATGGTCTCACTAGGTCACTGAGTTGCCCAGGCTGGCCTTGGCGTTGGCCTTGAACTTGTGATTCTCCTGCTTCAGCCTCCCAGAGTGCTGGGGTTGTAGGCTTGTGTGTCACCATGCCTTCTCCTTTGGCTTCTCTCAGCTCTGATCATCTTACAGCATGCATCCCCATTTATACTTAGTTTCTTTTTCTTTCTCTGCCTCCAGCGACTGTAAATTACATCTTTGTGGTCCCAGTTGCCTTTCTGTCTCTGGAGCTGGCACCATGCTCGGTGGAGACCTGTGGGCATGCAACGGAGTTTGCTGAGTGGGCTGAATGAGTGGTGGATCCAGTGCCCTTGCAGGGGCTTTTCAAATGGGCCAGGGGGGGCTTGTGGGTTAGCTCAGTTGTTTAAGCACCTGCTAGGGCAAACCCAGTCAGGCACATGGGACCATGGTTCAATCCCCAGCTCCCCATGCCTTACCAGACCTGCCCTTAAGGCAGCCTGAGCTGGCCAAAAAAAAGCAAATGGGCCAGGATTCTCTGCCCCACATACATTCCTGGTGTGTGACTGAATGTTTATATTTTAATTTATTTTATATAGTTAGTGCAGGGTCTCACTGCACAGATCGGACTCGTAGTGATCCTCCTGCTTTCAGCCTCCCAAGTGCTGGGATTACAGGTGTGAGCCAACACACTCGGTATCACATTTTAGTTTATGTTATTACAGTAAAATAGTCATTGCCGTGAGACGCTGCCCCGCTCCCAGTGTATCTACCCCACTCACTTTGTCGCTTCCTGCAGCACTCCCAGAAGTGCTCTTTCGCCAGTGTCTCTGGCTGTGCTGTGTGGCTGCCTCGACGTCCTGATCTGATTCAGAGCATTTCCCTTTCTTGGTCATTTTGACCTTAGGGCAGAGCCAGAGGTCCCAGAGTGTCAGACCCATTGGATGAGGACGCAGGGTTGCACTTTATGCATCACCTTGGATGGCGCCAGCAGCAGCATTTGCTATAATTCTGATCACTTGTCATAAAGATGCTTGTGGAAGAGAACTCCTGTGGGTGTGTTGCATGTGTTGTGTGTGTGTGTTATATGTGTGTGTGGATTTTGAGGGAGTTAATGGCAATGTATTCTTTACTGTAATTGATTTTTAAAAGCCAGACCTTCACCATGTACTTTGGTTCTCCCTGTATGCATCAACTTCTGGAACTCAGTGCAGTCACTGGGACGCCAGCTGACATCCTGAGGGACAAAGGCCACTTCTCATTGCCAGGGGCCATAGAGGTGCATGGGTTCGGGAACTGGGATCGAGGATCCTGACCCAGTGTGATGCACCCTGGTGAAGAGCAGTTTCTGGGGTCCTTTCCGTGGGCTCTTTGGTGGGGGACCTTGGGCTGCACGCGCCAGCATCATTCCCACAGAACACCACGCCCCAGATCTTACCCCATGTGCTGGTCCCGTCTCTCCGGCCTTGCCAGCCTTGAGCTCTCCAGGGCTGACTCCAGACCCGCCTTAGGGCCTAGAAGGTCCTTGGACCAAGGGCTCTCCACTTCCCGGTGAACGCTTCAACACAAATGCAGAAAATTGCATTTTTCTTCTGTAATGAGATTTCCCTTAATGTCAATTTCCTGGGACATTTATTTATTAGTTGTTTTTCTGAGCTGTCCTCAGACACCCTGACTGTGACCCCAGCCCTCGCTTAAGTCATATATGACTTCACTAATCAGAAGGACTTGGGACATATTTTACCCTTGACAGTGACCTGTATTATAATTAAAGCTTATGATGTGGGTCTCTCATTTGCCTAAGGAGACAACAAGATTTGCTGTGTAATTTGAGAGGCACTTACAACAGAGCTATCTGCACTGTAAGCTGATTATAAATAAAGTTCAGCCCATGGCTTCCATCAGAAGATCTGGATTCACAGTCAAATAAAAGGGCACAGCCCCAATGCACAGTCACTCTGCGCTACTTTTCCACATAAATCACATTCTCTCAGCCACCGCTGCATATCATGTTTATTAAACACCTTTTGCTGGTTACCGAGCAGGGTTCGAAAATCCCCCTCTTGAAGAGCTGGAGACTCTTCCTGCGCCTCAGCTGGGTCCCCCTTCTACCTGGAGGAAACACTGTTTTCCTGGGGATGCAGGGTACAGAGTGGGCTCTGGAGATCACAGAAGCAGAGATTTTATGTCTTTCTGTCACTTGGTAAGCAAATGGCTTAGGGCACCTGACTGTGGCCTTCCAGTCCCTAGGATGACACCGGCAGGTTGTCATTGCAGAGGCCTGAGAAGGTCTTGAGTGGCAAGGGCTTCGTGACATTGCGGTGTCCACCTCCTGGCTGGGCAGCAGAGCCTGAAAGGAACCAGGTGACGTCCTGCGCTTGGCCTCAGTGTGTGAGTCTTCGAGCTCCTTGACTTGAGCTGGGTGCTCAGTTATTCTATTGAATAAGTTTTCAGAGCAGAGGAAGCATTACTGTGCTCTTCATGTGTGTTATTCAAACAGAGCGAGCACGTTGGAGCAGGAGTCCAGTGTCCACCACGTTCTCCCAGGGCCACCACCCTCCCCTGGCCACTGCCGTGGGACATCTAATGCAAGTGTTGAGGGTTTTGAGGTGTGGAGCTCACTCCAGAGCATCCAGCTGTGTCCAAGCCAGGGCAGGGGCAGCCACCACGCCCACTTGCCACTGGTGTCCCTCAAGAGTCTCTGTATGGAGACTTGTGCACAAGTGGATCCCTGGATTCTTTTTTTATAGCCAAGAGCATTTGCTTTGCAAAACTACTCCTTCCTTGTCCCCTTCCCTTCCTTCTGTGTGCCTGAACTACATCTTAGAAATCCTCCCACCTTGGCATTCCTCCCCATCCATCTTACTTCGTCATGCTTGTGTAGTACTCCACAGTAATAACTAGCAGGCCCTGACTCTTCCTCTCGCATGAACACTCAGCTCACTTGCACTTTTTTGCTACTTGACACCAGGTTACCGCGAGGGCCCTTCCAAGCAGCCCTGGGAACATCTGAGAACCTCTTCTACACTAGATGCCCAAGTGGAATTGCTGCCCGAAAGGGGGCGCCCAGCTTAGGTCTTAGCAGCTGCTCCTGGGTTGCTCTCTAACAGCCTGGGCTAATCCGACTCCCTGGGTGGGGAGAGAGCTTTCCTGACAGTGTTGAATTAAGGACTTTCCCGCAAAAGGTTACATTTCAGCTTCACCAAGGGATCTTGGACAAAGATTCTTCAAAATCTTACTCAAGTCATAAATCATATCATAGGACATGATTTGAAAAGGTGGAAAAAGGAATAAGACTGTAAAAGTAAAACTGTCCGTCCTGTTGGTCCCCACAGTGCTGTGGCTCTCGGCTGGGCCCCTCCTGCATGGCCTGCGCTGAGCCCGGCCCTGTGTCACTGCTCCAGCGCACACCCGCAGTTGTGCTGTTCTTTGTGTGATGTTTTTCCATCCCGTCCCGCCTTTGCCAGTGTCCAAGTGTCCTCTGCTGTAAGGGCTTCCACGGTGCTTTCTGCTCACACCCCTGGGCACAGGTGGCACATTTTGAGCGCAATTCCTTCTGCTTCTTGGCCACTCCAGAGGCCCTGCAGGTCTCTGCTACCCATTACTGCCTGCTGGACTGTAGGCATCTCGGGGGTGGAGTGCTTCTGATCCCCTGCCTCTCTCTGCATGCCTCTGGCTCAGATTCTCCCTCCCAGCCTTTGCCCAGGGGCTGCCTGAGCAACTAACGGGGCAGGAGCCCACCTCTGTCCACCGGAGTCTGTATCAATGTCGGGGACTCCTCTAGCAGAGAACTAGGAGAAAAAGGCTTTAAGGGGCAGGACTTCTCTCGCAGCTTCGGCAGCTCCTGGTGCCCCCTGGCTGGTGGCTGCGTCCTTGTGACCCCTGGGGACAGAGAGCCACTATCCAAGTGGTTGCCAGTCCCCTCATGGGAGGACTGGACTCTTAGAAGTGGACAGGAGCGCCTGGGCAGGACAGAGCTCACTTCATGGGTGAAGGGCTGGAGGACCTCAGGGGCACAGGTGGAAGGGATATCCTGGACCATCCAGAGTGGTGGGGGGCTGCCCTACATGTGTGGGGGGCTTGGGTGGGCCCCAAGGTCACTGCTGCCACAGGGACATCAGGCACAGATGCCATGCTTTAGTTCTAAAAAATAGATACGTGCTTTATTTGTGCATTTATTTTAGAATTTGGATTAGTATTTTATTTTTTGCTTTAGTCAAAAATAAATGCAGGGGACAAGGAGATGGCTCAGTAGAATAAGCACTTGCCTGGCAAGCTCAAGGGCCTGAGTTCAATCCCCGGTTCTGCCAAAAAAAAAAAAAAAAAAATAGATAAAAAACTAAACGCAAGCGTGCCAGCCGCATGCCCAAGTGCACTGCGCCTGCGACACATACCACCTCCACATGCCAGGCTGTCCAGGTGTGGTGGCACATGCCCGTAATCCTAGCACTGGGGAGGCTGAAAAACACGAGCATCGGTATGAGTCCGAGCTGCGTAGTGAGGCCATGTGCCAAGTACATAAATTAAAACAAAAATAAATGCAAGCCTGCATACGTGTAGACTGATTTAACCACTATAGAAATCAATGTGAAAAAAAAGAAAAGAAATCGATGTGGACATTCCACACAGAAGTAGGATTAGAGGTCTCATTTGACCCAGCTATCCCTCTTCTGGATATCTTCTTGGAAGAATTAAAAGCATCAGACCACGGCTATATATGAATACCCATGTTCATAGATGCACAGTTTGTAATAGCTTGATCTTGGAGACAAACCAAATGCCATCAACGGAGGAAAGGATAAAGAAGTTTTTAAAATATTCAAATGGAGCATTACTCAGCCATAAAGAAGGATACACTTGAGGCCTATCTAGGTAAAGAGATGTATCTTGAGAGCACATACTTACCTGAATAAATAGGACACGTGTGTAAAGGCTGCATCGCTCCAGTGTGAGATACTTGAGTGTGTAAACAAGGAGCAAAGTGTGTAGAAGTTGTGAAACAGGAATACGCCATGCAAAAGCAGGGACTTGGAGTGGGTGGGAAATAAGAGAAGCAAAGAGAGAGTGACTGCGCTCCTAGAGAGAAGCCAGAGAGGAGGGTGAGGGCCGACGCGTGTAACAGGGAATGGGAAGAAAACATGCAGAGGGAGGGGCGTGGGGGTGGGGCAGAGAGGAGCAGACAGGAAAAGGAATTGCAAGAGGCTGTCCCTGGAATATTTGCTTGCTTGCTTGCCCTATAGTTCTCCTTCAGCTTTAGGACTGGCCAGAACTCTGAGCAGAGCTGTTGTCCTAAGTCACCCATGCTTAGAGAAAAACCCGAAACAAAACTGAGGCGAGACCGATCAAGCATATCAATTTTTTTCTTTTCCTGTCACCAGAGATGAAACCCAGGCCCTTGGCACAGAGCTGTATCCAGTAAGGTTTTGAGACAGAGCATCGCATCCCCTTGCCTCAGCCTTCCAGAGAGCTGGAATTACAGGTGTGCAGGACCACACCTGGTTGAGAATTGCCGACTCTTAAATGTTGGGGGGGAGGCTGCAGAGGTAGCTCAGAGGTCCAAGCACCTGCCTGGCAAGAATAAGGACCCGAGTTCAATCCCTGCTATTGCATGCCATGTCTATCCCATGCTGTGCCGGCCACCAGTACTGGGTGTGGTGGCGTACACCTGTAATCCCAGTGCCGGGGACGCTGAGACAGGAGCATCACTATGAGTCCAAGCTGCATAGTGAGACCCTATATCAAATAAATAATTTTTTAAAATTTAAAAATGTTGTCAGGGGCCAGGGATATAGCTTAATGGCATAAGTGCCTGCCTAGCAAGTGCAAGGTCTTGAGTTCGATCCCTGGTACCATAAAAAAATAAAATAAATAAAAATGTTGTCACTCAGAAATATGGACAGAAAAATAGCAACTTCCCACAGACTGTCACACCATTTCATCAGCAGAAGCGAAACAGGTAGAAATGATGCCATCTGAGAATAAAGCACAGCCCCCCAGTCATATGGACGTCGCTTTATGGAGACCTCAGCATTGTCCCTGTGCCTTTACGGAGGGCTGTGGCTGCAGGTGACAGCACACTTTCCTGTAACCCGCCACCCCTTCCTCATGGGACCACCAGGGAGAGGACCTGAATTCCAGACATGGCGGCCCTGGGTGGTCTGCAGAGAGACTGCCACGCGAACCCCCAAAGGGCGAGTTGGAAAGCTGCATCCTGGACTTCAGTGAGCTCAGCCCTGGTGGAGGGACCCAAGAGCTCCACGTGGATCCGGCCAAGAACAGGTCACTTCCGCAGTGTCGCGGCCCCAGCGAGAGCTCCCAGGGTGCCTGGCCAACCAGCCAGGTGCTG
>PVKA01020290.1:18980-26480 GCA_004027165.1 Ctenomys sociabilis | reverse complement strand
CTGTGGTCCTCCACTGTTTTCCCAATACATGTAATATGCAGACACACCACCAGGCACAAGCCAACAGAAAGCCCAGCGCCACTGGGAGTTTGGATCAGACGCCATCCTGGCTGTGGACTGCAGCACAGCTGTGGTGCAGACCTGACCACGGAATCTAAGCTCCTCACCCGGCTGCCTGGGTTGCAGGCAGGAGACAAGTGCCCTGAAGGGGTTTCCTGCTCTCTGCCTACAGGAAGGAAGGGCTGCATCCGGGGGATCGCACCGCCAGGCCCAGGCTGGGAGCCCCATGGGTCCTGGGTTCATCGGATGCGCTTAGGAACCAGTCGACAAAGATGAACTAGGACGTCGGCAGCGTTCTATTTCAGTAGGGAAAAATATATGGCTCTTAGCCCTGACCGTTTCTCGGGATGGTTTAGGTCTTGAGCCTCTCAAAGGCCTTGGTTCCTTCTGAGCTCCCTTTGGGATGTGACGGGGGCCACATAAAAACCCCTCTTTTCCGTGGACACCCATTCAATGCAGGAACAGTCACCCACTGAACAAAAACCTAAGCATTCCCACCTACCTCAGCTGCCAAAATAGGCCCAAACGGCCTTCCATACTTTTTATTTTTTGCTTGTGTGTCTGCGATATTAAGCAGCTAACAACAATCTGAGAATTAAGTTACCACAATTAGGAATTAGAAGCAGGTGGCATAATAATGGTGCTTTTTTTTTTCATTTCACTTATTAGCAAAAAGAGAGAGAGGAGCTTCATTTATTTTCATCAACCCTCAGTAAAAGCACAGCAATTTGCAACACAAAAATCATTTCAAGTACCTCAGCCTCTTGCAAACCTCGATTTCTTTCTCTCTCTCTCTTTTTTTTCTGCCTTAAAAGCCTTTTAAAGTCCTCCCCATCCCCATTTTGAAAGGGTGCGTGAGTGCGGGTGCGCATGGAAAGGAGGGGGGACTGATGGGATCAGACATCTATTCCCCTGGGCAGTTTGGGAGTGAGCTTGGGAGCTGAGGTTTGGAGGTGGGGGGCATTTTATGTCTGCTCCCCCCCCCCTTAATTTTACACCGGCCTGCTTCAGTAATGCAAAATTTCAGCGCAGGTGCAGCCCCTCCCTCAAATAACAAGCGCATCGTCTTGCAGGGCACCCGTCTTGTGGACCATGCCTCGCACCCCACTGTGGGGTCTGCACCCGGGGACCTGTCGTCCTGGCGGCTCCCCCCAGCCGCTGTTGGAACCGGATAGCCGTGTGACCCTCGCGCGCCCTCTAGCGTCGCCCTCTGGCACCGCCACATGAGCGTACTTCCACGAGGAGAGGGGGTACGCAGGGGTGTAGGGGTACAGAAAGGGACTGCAGGAGGTGCAGCAGCCGGCCTCTCTACTTATCCTGAGGACTCCCACACCAGCGTCCCCACCCTGTCCCCATCTGCATCCCGTCCTCGGCTGCACCCCGCGCCTCAACGCGATTTGGCTGTGTGGATTTCCGGGCTCTGGGTCACCCGCGTCGCATCTACTCCACTGTCAGGATGCCGGTGGCCCCTTCCGGTCTCTGGGTTCCCTCTGCCTCCCCACCTGACTGTCCTGTCCTCTCTGGTCTCTGCTTCCTTCTTTCCCTTTTATTTTTTTCACGTCTCTTCTCATTTTTCTCTTTACTTTTTTTTTTTTTTTTTTTTTCACAGTCTGGCTGTGTACTCCAGGCTGGCTTTGAACTTGCTTGGTAACCTAGACCGGCTTCAACTTTATGGCGATCCTCCTGCCTCAGCCTCCGGAGTGCTGGGATTGCATTTCTGCTTCTCAGCCTCCAGCTTCGTATTGTATCTGTCCTATTCTTTCTGCCCTGTCCCCCCACCCCCACCCCGCACTCCCCCGGGAATTGCACCAATAAATCCAAGGCCTCTGGTTTGATAGCACCACGCAGGCTCAATCACTGGGCTCAATCACTGGGCTCAATCCACTGATCTGGAATCAGTGCAAACCCTGGAAGGCCGCATGGACCTGTGATAACCAGCCTGCTTTAAAAGCAAAAACAGAAGCTCTGTCGGACCTACTGCCCTTGTTCCTGGAGTAGGTGGAGCAGAAAGAATAGAACAGTGGAGACAGTCGCTGGCCAGCTGTCCTGGTCCCCTCCATGCAGATCCTGGCCAGAGGCTTAGGGGGCTTGCCACCAGGCTGTGGGAAAGATGGGTCCCTCTCAGCCCCAGAGCACTTTGCAGAGGCTTGAGGATCTGCTACCCAAAAGAACAAAAGGGTTTCAGGTCAGAACAATGAGTTCCAGAGTTGACCCACTGAGCCAGGAGGGATGAAAAGAAAAACCTTCAGGCCAAGGAAAGGAGAGGATGGGAGGCTGTACAGGGTTCCTGGGGTCCATAGGGCTCCACTCTTTTGGCATAGAATTAGACAGTCTCAAAAACCTTAAAAATACATTTTTACCCCAGTTTTTTGTTGTTGTGCTTTGTTTTTTGAGACAGGGACTTGCTTAGGTAGCCCAAGTTGCCTCAGATTTGTAGAAATCTTCCTGCCTCGGCCTCCTGAGGGCTGGGATTACACACAGGCACCACTTACTGGTAGTCACCCCATTTCTCATATTAATTCCAGAGAATTAATCTAAAATGTGGAAAATACTTTGTGCCCAAAAATGCAAATCAAGCTATCATATAATAAAAGACGAATCAGAAATAATCTTAATGTCCAACAAACATGGGCTGTTTAAGTAAATGTGGTCTGTCTGCCACTTACCATTGTGCTGGAAGAGGCAGGTAAGAGAAAAAGCAAGGTTCAACTGGTGAGGGGTGACACCTGTGACCCCAGCACTCTGGGAGGCTGAGCCAGGAGATCCAAGTTAGAGCCCAGCTTGGGGAACCCAGCAGCTTAGGGAGACTGCAGTAATGAGAGGCCCTGGGGGTGTAGCTCAGAACAAGGCCCTGGGTTCAGTCCTAGTACTGTGGGATATTTACCCAAAGAGATTAAGCCAGCACCACACCCCTGCAGGTGGCATCCCCTGAGTCACAGGGCCAGGTCTCGCATGCCCTGAGGAGTGGGCACCTCGTGTCATTTCCCTTCCATGGCCTCCACGCTCGCTCTGGGCTTGGGCCTGCCTTGCCCCAGCTTCCCAGTGTCCACTTGGGCCCAGGGCCTGGGATCCTTTGGCTCCTGAGGCATCTGTGTCTTGGACCTGTCACGCAGCGCCTTTGTGCTACTCCTGCATTAGAGACAGTGGGTTGTTCCCGAGTCCTACAAGGTGCCGGATCCCACGGCCCAGAGTGCAGAAGGTGCTGCATGAGTCCTTGTCCTCAAACAGGGACATGAGGAAGTCGGCGGAAGGTAGGTGGGGTGGGAGTTGCTTCCTCTCTAAGTCCACCTCTCGCTCATGGCTCTCAGCAGTTGTGTGACTTGGGCTGTGTCCTTCGAGTCAGTGTCCTCCTGTGTGAGTTCTGTGGGTATCCCGATTCCTTTTCTGCCCATCCCACAGGGCCGGGTGAAGTACAGCATTGCCATTCACATGAACACAGCTTTAGGAAGTCCAAGGCTGGTGTGAGTTTCCTTTGGCCTTTGGATCTTGGGTGTGGGCACCACAGAGTGGAGGAGAACCAGAGACCCTGCCTGGAGGAGGGGAGGCATTCGCGTCTCATGGGAGTCAGCCTCAGAGGAAGGAAAGCTCAGCCGAGTCTGGCTCTCCCTCTGTGAGGAAGCCAGACCAGGCTGGGGCCAGAGGGTCTTGTCTATGGATTGGGATGAGGTGCTCAGGCTAAGGCTGGACTCTTTTTTTTTTTCTGTATTTTAAGGAAGGGTCTACAGGGTATTCTGGGTCTCACTACCAGATTGGGCTCAGTGATTCTCCTGTTTACAGTCTCCTAAAATCTGGGATTACAGGTGCAGTCTCAATCCTGGGGGTGGGGCCAGCACAGCAGAAGGCTGGACTCTTGAACAAATAGCTGTTTTCTTTTCACCCTAAGGAAAGATATTCTTGGCCTGGGATACAGCTCAGTGATACAGTGTGCTGCCTGGCAAGCATGAGGTCATGAGTTTGATTCCTGGTATTAAAAAGAAAAAAAAGGAAAGAAGTTCTCTCCAGAAAACCCACACATTTTTATTCACTGAGAATGCTTGTAATGCTTGCCGTCCAATCTGCAAGGCCGAGGATGGTCGTGGGCCTCCCAGCATCTGTGGCCTGTGAAAGGCGGCTGAGTCACCACCACTGATCCAGAGGGGTTAATTGGTTTGCTAATTAGACTTTGCAGTGGGGTAGCAGGAACAGTGGGTGACAGACTGTCTGTGGGAGGGTCCCCCGAGGTGCTGTCTCTGCCCAGCTCTGCTGCCTGGAACCCAGATCCATCTGAGACTCGTCAGAGGCTGGATCTCCCCGCCAGGCTCCACGCCCACCTGAGCTCTGCAGTTGTGCCTGGATAGCTTGGAGATTTTTCATCACTTGTCTTTCGTTCCCTGATTTAAAATCAAAAGGTTAATGCTGTGCTATACTTAGAAATGTGAAATCAAAGAAATTTGATGTTGGGAGAGTTCTGCTGGGTATTTGTGAGACTGCCCTTAAGCTTCCAAGTGGAGACCTAGAGTGCCAGGCAGAATTCATACACCCTGTCCCTCATGTTGGGGCCGCAGGTATTCCTCCAACCCTTGGAGTAGGGCTCTGCAGCACATGAGCGGCTGCAGAGGCGAGTTTGGAAAGGGTCCTCTAAGCTGTCACCAGCCTGTGCTGAGGGGGCAGGCTGTGTGGACGCTATCTTGTGGGGTTTCATGACCAACAGCGTTGTTTCGTGTGCTCCTCATTCTGACTTTGCAGTTTAGGGATGGAGAGACAGAGGCTTCTCAGAGCTCATCAGGGCCAGCTTCCGGATGTCAAAGCGCCCCTCTCTGTGTGGTTGCTATGGAATCCTTCAAAAGACAGGATTCATTTCTACAGGGGATGAGGAGGGCATTTGAGGAGAACTTTACAAATGAGGCCAGGCCTAGAAGGCACGTGAACCTTAACTTTGGCACTAGCAAGTTGGGAGTGGTGACGCAAGACCTTTCTCTGTCTCCCTTCTGTTTGTCAGCGAGCAATTACCGAGCGCCTCTTGTGCGGCAGAGTGTGGAAAGGCGAGGGTGGTGGACCCGGTTCCACATCCTAGCAGAACAGTCTCACAGAGGACAGTCCCTGTGGGGACGGGCAGAGGAAGTGACCTCCGTGAGGTGGCTGGAAAGGCCCACAGGGATCAGTGTTTGCACACAGGAATCAGAGAGTAGTTTAACCCCAAATTCCAGCACTACTTCCAGGTGTTCTTTTGGGTAGAATTAAGGTGCCACAGTGACTCAAATGCACCTGTAGAACTGCCTTTGTGGTTTTCGCCCCCAGTGAAGGTTACACAGCGATAAAAGAAAAGCCACTCAAGGAATGTCACCGTGGTTTTTTTTTTTTTTTTTTTTTTTTTTTTCATTATTTTATTTTATTTTCTGTATTTGAGGGAAGAGTTTCACTACTAGATCAGACTCAGTGATTCTCCGGTTGACAGCCTCCCACGTGCTGCGATTACTGGTGTGCACCACCATGCCCAGTCTCAATCTCAGCTTGCTCCAGGGGCGGGGCAGGCACGGCAGGCCTGGGGATCCAACCCCCCGCCCCTGAGCCTGCTTGCAGGCGCTTTAATCCACTGCGCTATTTGGCCAGCCCACTGCATTTTTTTAATAAAATGACTAGGGGGGATAGAATTCACAGTCTTCAAAATGTCACCGTGCTACTGATGACAATTTAGTATATAAGTCATGGGATTCAATATTTTTTTTTTTATCATGAGTAATAATTCTGTCCACCAACCTAAATTTTAAAACAATGTCTTGTTCGTTCAATAATTACTTAGAAAAAACACTTCTGTGTATCTGAAGGTATTCTGGGCACTGGTGACACTGAACTCTGCCTTCCATCATTTGGAGGGGATGACAATACGGGATGACAGCGCAGGTAGGGAGGGAGCCCTTGACCTGCAGCTCATGTGAAGCCAGACCAGTCAGATGTATTGAGTGCACACCAGACTTCTGAGGCTTAGGACGCAAAGAGAGGTTAAATATCTTAAGTAATATATAGACATTTATCATACATGAGAAACATATAATACCATTATTTAAATAATTAGCATTGATTGCATGTTGAAATAACTTTTTCGGAGTAAATATAATTTATCACTTTTTCAAGTGCCTACTGGAAGTTTTTACATCACTAGCGGTTCACATTCTATTTCTATTGTGCAGCGCCAGAGCAGAGGAGTCACAGACGTGCAAGCAGCTCATTACAATACACCAGGGAAATGCTGGGGAGGCCTCCTCCCACCGGCTCTGTGCACAGAGCGTTTAGGCAGCGCTACAGAAGTGCAGGGGGTCTCAAGATCCTTGCTGAAATTAGGGGCTGGGTCTACAGTTGGAATGTGGGAATCCCAAGGGAGCACAGACAGTAGAGTGTGCAAGTCAACTGCCACTGTGTAACAAACAAGCACAGGAACGCAGAGGCCTGCACTGACAAGCTGGGCTGGTACAGCTTCTCCCTGAGGACTGAGGCAGGTTTACTCTGCCACAGCTCCAGGCTGCAGAGTTAGCAGCTACCTAGAGCTGAGAAACTCCCTGTATAATGGCAGGGTGCAGGGGGAAATCCCAACTAAGAAAGAGCTTTTCTGCTTTTAGTCCAGTTGTATGTGTGGTACCAAAGCCCAGGGAAGTACACTCCACCCACCATGAAGCCAGGACAAATCATCAATGCCACATCCTACCTCTGCTGGACACAGAAAGATCCTCCTCTCGTGGGGGTGGGACTGAAGATGAGATTTCCTGAGCACTGACCTAAACTCTCAGCCAGGTTAGGAAGGCTTGTTAGGAAACCCTTGGTTTGTGCGTTGGGGGCCTGTGGAATTCACTGTTCAAAGCTGATGCTTTGGAGAGTGACAGAGGCGGTGAATAATTACACTGGGACAATAGCGATAAACTAGACTTGTTCCGGGAAAGCCAGTGTCTTAGTTACTTTTTACTCGTTGCTGGGACAAATACCCGACACCCAAAATGAAGGAAGGAAAGGTTTATTTAGTTCAGTTACTGGAAGGTTCACTCCGTTCCACTGGCTCCAAGGCAGACCACAGCAGTTCATGCGTCAGAAAATGAGAGCGGAGGAGGAGCCGCGGCTGCTGCGTCCATCAGGCCTCGCTCTTCCTTCTATGCTGGCTGCGTGCTCCATGGCAAAGAAGATCGGAGCTCTTCCAAAGTGGCAAGGCTGAGAAGGTCAAGCTCCTCTGAAGACTGACTTCTCAATGGAAGCAGGGCAGGGTGGCAGGAAACCTTTCTCAGTTCCGGGGCCCTGCCCACCTGCAGGGCTGGGTCCCACATTAAGAACTGCTGGAAGCCGGGCGTGGTGGCACAGGCCTGTAATCCCAGCACTTGGGAGGCTGAGACAGGAGGATTGTTGTGAGTTCGAGACCAGCATGAGCTACAAAGTGAGCTTAAGGCCAGCCTGAACTGCACAGTGAGACCCTGTCTCAAA
>PVKA01020290.1:0-12612 GCA_004027165.1 Ctenomys sociabilis | reverse complement strand
ATGGGTGGATGGGTGGGTGTATGGATGGGGTGGTAATGGGTAGATGGATGGGTAGGTGGGATGGTAGGGGATAGATGAATGGATGGAAGCATGAGTGAGTAGTTGGTGAAAGGTTGGATGAGTGAATAGAGGCATGGGTTGATGGATGGATGAAGGAACAGATTCTTTGGAGGATAATACTTTTCCCCATTCAAGCACAGGTTGTAAAAACATCAGGGCTTAGATGAGCTGATAGACAAATTAATTTTTTTTAATGTATTTAGTACAGGGTCTCACTAGACTTATAGTGATCCTCCTGTTTTCAGCCTCCCAAGTGCTGGGATAAAGGCACGCACCACCATGCCCACTCTCAGTTAATGGCTCAGCGTGCCTCAGGGTTGGGGCTGACACAGTGTGTGGTGCCAGGGATCAAACCCTGGTCCTTCCACTTGGACAAATTAATTTGTTAGGTTCTTTCTAACCTGAGAGCCCCTGATTCTACTTATTTCTGCAGTGCTTTGCTTCAGCCCAAAAATACAATAGACGCTCACTTTAATGTTAGAGTCTAGTTTTTAAAAAGCCCCACTAACAAGGTAACAGACTAACAGAAGCCTCGGGTTGTCCTTCCCAGACATGGGGCAGAGGGGGCACTAAGCCCTGCTGTGGTAGCGTGCCTGTGAAATGTTTAGCAGCAGCTAGACCAGCATGGCTGCAGCAGAGGAAGAGGCACGAGGTCGCCTGTGTTTTTCTCCTTGCTTACAGAGGTGTTTCCCACATGGCATTTAAAAATATATCCCTCAATGCTTTACCCATATGCTTTTAGGGTTTAGGTTTTTTTTTCTCCTTGATTTAACAAGAATCTGTTATGGTGTATGGCATGAGGTTAGGTTCCAAAATTATTTCTAAATGGATTCCGATCATCCCAAGCTCATGCATTGATCGAAGCGCGCGTCCCACCAACACTGCCTTTGCACAAGTGAAGTTGTTGTTTGCATGAGCATTCTCTTCTGCACCCTCGCTTCATTGATCTATGTTCTCTGTCTATTAATACTGTGTTACTTCAGCCACTATAACATTTAAGATGTTTGATATTTTCCTTGGATTCTTCTGTATTTTCTTGTATACATGGACTTGGAAGCCAGCTTATCAAATTTATAGAAAAAAATGCATAACATTTAAAGGTTAATTTAAACATTGAAAGGTTAATTTGGTACAGTTATAGCAGAGTACATCATCTAAAAACAGTACGTTCTTGATCCCTCTGCCCTGGCCTTCTTATATCATTGAGAAAAGTTTAGGGCTTTTTTTTTTTTTTTTTCCAAGATACATACATTTTTTTGTAAAATCGATTTCTAAATGTTTGTTCATTTTTTAAAAAAATGTTGTTTGGCTTTGATGAAGAGGATTTTTTCTTATTATATGATCTAATTTACCACTGTTATGTGTATGTAATTAACTGTGTGTATGTGTGTGTGTGTGTGTGTGTGTGCATGCACATGTGTGTGCAAGTGTGTTCCAGCCACTTACTGATATCTTTTATTATTTCTGGTACTTGTTCAGTAGGAAACCAAATAATCATATCATCTGCACATAATCAAAACTTTAAATTCATTTCTAATAATGTTTCTTTCCTCTTCTCGCCTATTGCTTTTGGGAAGCAGGAAGGAAAGTATTGAATAGCAAGAGAACAACAAATATCCTTTTCTTGTTTCTGACTCTAATGAGGGTTCACTGTGGGAAATCACTTTTGTGGTGATTTCTGGTAACTTTTGTGGACCAGATAGGGCCTAGGGTAAGTATAAAAAAGAGACAAGGGACTCCAAAATACTCTGGCTTAAATAAGATAGAACCCAATTTTCTGCTTAAGAGTTCACCACAAGGGCCCAGCAAGCACATCTGGGGTGATTCTGCACTACTCTTCAGGTAGCTTCCAGATTTGCTCCTTTTATACCAATCTTCAGCAGACAAGTGCCTGAGGCAAACAATGACCTTAAAGAAGTGTAGTAACTGTAGGTAAGTATCACTTCTGCTCTCAATCCATTGGCTAAAACTTAGTCACCTGATCACTTGTAGTTGCAAGGGAGGCTGGGAAATGTGATCTCTAATTCAGTGGCCATAGACTGCTAAAACTGGGGCTTAAAAGTTCAATTATAAAAAGAGCAAAAGGCAGAATGGATAATAAGACCAGAACAATCTAACACAACACTTTATTAACTTAAATAAATCTCCAGCTAATAAATTAGATGCTTTATTTTACTAGATTATGTTCAACACTTTTTGAGGTGAGCATATGATTTTTCCCCCTAATCTGTAAATGAAGTAGATTTCCTAATACTGAGTCATGTTTGCATTTCTGGGATTGACCTCTAAGTTTCTTTCTTTTTTGTGTGTGCAGGGTCTCACTGTGCAGCTCGGACTCACAGTGATCCTCCTGTGTTCAGCCTCCCTCGTGCTGGGATTACAGGGGTGCACCACCACACCCAGACTCCATCACCAGCTCAGCGCTGGTGCCAGCGATTGAACCCTGATCTCCGTGCTTGCCTAAGCAAACACTTAGTGCATTGAGTTATCTCCCTGGCCCAGGCCTCTAAGTTTCATGATTCAATAGAACAATGGCATTTTATTTGGGGTTTGTTTCTGTTTATAAATGATACTGGCCTACAGTTTGCTTTATTCTTGTTTTCAGTGTCAGGGTTATGCTGACCAGAAAGGACACACTAGAAAACTTTCTGTGCTTCCCCAAATTCTATAATAGTTGATATATCTGATATCCTTCTCCTCCTCTTCCTCTTCTTCCTCTTTCTCCTTCTCCTCCTCCTCCTCTTCTTCCTCTTCCTCTTTCTTCTCCTTCTCCTCCTCCTCCTTCTTTTTTAAAGAGTTTGGAGAATTTGTTCTTAAAACCATCTGGAATGCGGGTGTTTTTAGGGGAGCACTTATCCCACTGAGCCATCTCCCAGGCCCATGCTGGTGTTTTCAGGGTAAGACCTTTGGCCACTGTGGCGGAGACTGCTAATTGTGCACTACTGTCAATTCTCTCCTTTCCCTAGCTTGAGAGAACCACCCTGGATGTGTGGGTAGTAGACACAAAAACCTACAACATGCTGTCACCACTGACTTCTGGCTGGCTGGAGGTGACCACGTGCCCACGTTTAGATTGTGAAAGTCTGTCGTGTGAGCAACTTCAGGCTTAAGAACTGGGGTGGGAATGAATGCTTCCCTTCTGTCCCAAGTCATAGACTAGAAAGGGACCATGAAGGTGCGTCAGCTGGCGCCAGTGTGTGGGCAGATGTGTAACCCAGGGGCCCAGGCCTTGCAGTGCTGGGAAGGGGACCAAGGTGAAAAGCTATCTCCTCTCCTCTGAGCCATCCATGCTGGCTCATGCCATAACCACTGAATCTACATGCAGTTCATATAAACCACACCCTTGGTAAGGTCTATAGCTATCAGTCTGTGACTTTCCATTGCTCTTTCAGGTAATCTGTTTTTTTTTTAGTACATTTTATATGTCACCTAGGTTTTCAAATTGATTGGGATACAGTTGGAGAAGATTGTGTAATTTGAAAAATCTCAGCTACCTGTCAATATGCCTCTTTCCCATTTGTTACACATGTTCTTTCTTCCCTCCCCCTCCCCAACTTCACCCCTCCCCCTCCCTGTCTTCACCTCCTACCTTCCAGGTCTCTCTTTTTTTTTTGTCTTTTTGAGACAGGGTCTCGCTATGCAGTTCAGGCTGGCTTTAAGCTCACTTTGTAGCTCAGGCTGGTCTCGAACTCACAACAATCCTCCTGCCTCATCCTCCCCAGTGCTGGGATTACAGGCATGCGCCACCACGCCCGGCTCCCAGGTCTCTTTTGCAAACACACTAGACATGTGTGCCCCTTGGAGCATGGGCGTCCGGGTTCCCACTCCCTGCGCTGCTCTCCCTGCATATCTTCTCCTCCACTGCCTTCCGGGCCTCCCCCAGATGCCCCTGCTCTGGCAGAGTTACCCTGCCCATCTTTATCTACTGCAGCAAACTGGGCTTAGCTGGGGTCCGCATCTTCCTGCTAGGTTTTGCTCCTCACAAGGCTCTCGCGACCACTGCGCACATTTAGATTCTATTTATTAGTTGTCTCCCCACCTCTGTCACACTGACTACGCCAGGGCACGACCATGCTTTAGCCCACAGAAATTTTCAAAGAATCCACGATAAAACACAAATTTCGAAAAGTATGTATCTGTTTCACACTTTTGTTTCTTAAGGTTTTATACCTGTGAAGGTCTCAAAGTTTTACTTTTCACTGGCTGCTTGCTTCTCTGTTTCCATGCTTACTGATGCTTCCTTCCCATGTCTTCAGGTGTATCTCATCGTTCTCCCCACCTCTCCGGTTTGCTATGCTAAATGCTCAGCTCATTTCATATCTCCAGGGAGAAGGCTTGTGGCTATAGGTTTTCCTCTGTGTATCATTTTGGCTGCAGAATCACTATCTCTCATTTTGTAGTGCTCTCATTACTGTGCACGTCTAAACAGTTTTTAATCTTACTTTGCTCTTCTCTTTAACCTATGAGTTATTGAGAAAGGCATTTTAATATTTCAAGGCAAGCAGACATTATCTGTCTCCATCACTGCTGTCACTAATACTGACTTGAGTTGTCATCACAACAGCCCCTCCCTCCTTCCCTCCCTCCCTCCCTCCCTCCTTCCCTCCCTCTCTCTTGATTTTCTTTTAAAACACTTCTACATGGCTGGCTGTCATGAAGTTTTGTGAGTCTTCCATGATAAGAATACACGTTTCTCCAAATGCATTTATTGTTTCTGTCTCATAAAGCTTGTTAATTGCATTATTTAAATCTTCCTACTGTTTTTTTCTTTCCCTATTTGATCCATTTATTTTTGCAAAAAGTACACCAAAGATTTCTATTATAATATTGTATGAGTGGATTTCCTGCTTTGTTCTCATCTTTTTTCTTTGCTAAAATTTCAAATAATGGTATATGTGCAAAAAATTCATAGCTGTCACAGTTTCCTGTAAATTATAGTTTTTTGTTGGGATGAAATATTTCTTTTTCCTGTATCCTATTTGGCTTTATGTTAACATTATTTCAGCTGCTTTTTCCTCAATGGTGGCTAATCCTTTCTCATGCTTTTATTTTCAATCTTTTCATGTCATTTTTCACTGTTAAATGATACACATCCAGGTTAAAGAAAAAACTCACTGTAAACTTCTGAGTTTTAATATAAGAATTAAATGCATTTACAATTATTTTTCTACTCCTATCATTTTTGTTTTCTCATTGCTTTGTGGTATTCCTTACTCCCTTCCAGCCTTTAAATGGAAACTTGTTGCTTTTCTTTTCTTAGAACTTAGAAGTTGCACACCTCATTCATACACGTTAGCTTTCCCCCTTTCATTGCTACCACATGTATGTGAACATAGATTGCTAGCATCAGGTAAAACGAGTACTTCCATCCCATATCGAGGGCCGGGAGCTGGCTCAGCATATCGAGAAGAACTGTGGTCAGCGTGGTGCTGTGCCGCCCGAGCTTCTTGAGCATTTATGCACATACAGATGCTCCAAATACGGCGAACTGAATTGAAGAACAGTCTCCAGGGATCCTTCTGTGTCACATCCTGCTTGAGTGCTGGCCGCAAGCCATGTAATCCCTGTTGGTTCTCGATGGAATATGGCTATCGCTCCCCGAGTCGTGTTGCCTCATGAGGGAGATTATCGCGGGAGGAGATTCTGTGTCTGCAGGGGCCACTTTCTAGCTCCTGAAGGAAGCTGCTCCTTACGCCCTCATGGGGTGGCAGGGGCGAGGGAGCTCTCTGTCATTCCTACGTCAGCGCACTCTGTCTTCATGACCTAATCCCTTCCGGAGATCTCATCTTCAACCCCTTTACACTGGAATTACAGATGTTTCAACACAGAAATTTGGAGGAACAAGCATTCCGAAAATAAATAAATAAACAAACAAATAAATAAATAAATAAATAAAGTCAGATGGCTCAGAGGCACAGCACCTGCCTGGCAAGTGCAAGGTCCTAACTTCAATTCCCAGTATGGGGGGGGGGGGAAGAATTCTTTTTACATTTTTTTTTTTAGGAAACACAAACAAGCAAACAAACAAACTCTTGACTCCTGAAAGCATTTTTTTTTAATTTCTAGGGATTAGGGTGGCAGAAGAAATGGGTAATAAATATATACCCAACAAATATGAGATGGGCTTATTACTCTACCTTGCTCTAACTCCATGCAAATGACTTTGCAGATGAAAGTTCGTCTCATGTTGAAAATAAAGAAATCTATTTTGGCTTAGAAATTTAGATGTTGTGTAGGTATGTCCAGAAATAATATAGATAAAATTTACAATATGGAAAAAGTTTTCTGAGTTTTATGACAATGAAAGTACAGTCAAAGGAAAACATGACCAGATTTAACTTGATTAAATTTCAGAGTTTCATGTTAAAAATTATAAGATCCAATGACAGCAGGTAACAAGCAAGTTCTGTAAGCAAAGAAGCAGAGCGAGCAAGAGAACCAGAGAGACAGAAAGGGGCTGGGGACAGGATGCACCCTTCAAGGCCATGGCCCAGCAACCTACTTTCTCCATCTGAGCTCTGTCCCCAGCGACCTACTTCCTGCATCTGAGCTCCACCCCCAGCGACCTACTTCTTCCTAACAGGCCTTTTGATTATGAGTTCATCACTGGATTGGTCTCTCAATGAGGTTAGCACCTCGATTCATGAGTTTTGGGGGCTACTTCATATTTAAATCTTAACATCACTGTCCTAAGACACCCAGTTTGTGGAGGTCTAATAAGCCAACACTGTCATGTGTCATTGAATGAGTGGAATGTGTCTGAAAAATGCATTGCTAGACAATTTTGTGCCCTCTCCCACCCCAAATACCATAGAGCATCGGACACACACATGGATGGTTAGTTAGGTCTGTGACTCCACACAGCTTCTTGGTCTAATTGGGGAAGATGTGAGAAAGCTATGCAGGAGGCTGCCACCAGCGTCACGTGGCTCCCTGTAAGCTTTGTTTTAATAGGTAGAGGAGCTGTTGCACACTAAAATAGAGATTACAAGTGCTTTTTCACCTGTGATCTGGTGACCTGCTTTTGTCAACAAAGCTTTTATTGGGACTGATCATGCCCATTTCTGTACATCTTGGCTGTGATTCTTCAGTCTAACAGCAGAGCTGTGTGCACTCAGCCCTTCCATATCCAAGGGTTTTGCATCCACAGGTTCAACCACCTGCGGGTGGAGAATATTCCACGAGTTAAAACTTGTGCCAGTAGTGCATATGTACAGTCTTTTTTCTTGACATTATTCTCTAGCAATATAGTATAGCACCAATATACATAGCATTTACAGAGCATCATACTACAGGTAAACCGGAGGTGGTTTCAAGTATATGGAGGATGTGCATATGTTACATGTGGATATTATGCTACCTTGTAGACAGGATTTAACAACCATGGAGTTGGGTACCAATGGGGGCTCCTGGACCGCCTGCCCCAGGATTGCCGAGGGCTGGCTGTACCTGCCACAGGATGTCTCTGGCATGCATACGTATTCACCTTCACATAAAGAGTTTGTGATCTCTTCATGCACACCTAGGAAGGCCAAGAAGCTTGAGGCACTTGCAGTGGTGTGTCATACTGCAAGGGGCCTGAGAAGAGCAGGTGCAGAGCTGACCTGTAACATTCCTGCGTACAGTGAGATCCACGTTAGTCCTGCCTCCCAGGGACATGTGCTCCCGTGATGCCCACCTGAGGGCTCCACATAGTTGTTCCAGCAGGTGCTTACTGTTATTAGAGGTAGGATGGGTCCAGTTGAGCATGAAAGATACACATCAAAATGCTCTAATAATATGTATTAGAGTTAAAAATATGAAAATATTAATTAAAAAAGAAAATAACTTGAAGCAAGACTACACATTGTCCCTTTTGATCATCTCTATAATGGCTCAGTGTTTGTTTTGACCTTTATGTTTTTAATGTATTTTCCAAATGTCCTCTAATATACCTAGAGGTACACAGAGAAATTATTGCATGTATTTTGTAGTGTCAATAGGCTGATCCATACAAAATGCTGATATTTTGCCAGTTTTGACTTATGTTAATGGCAGCTTTATATGGTTCAAACTAAAATTTCATAAAAAGAAAGGTATGAAAACATATCAGTATGAAAGGAAAAAGAAACTGGCCCTAAAATAGTGAGGGATCTGGGACCAAAGACAGGGCCAGAGGCAGCATTTTTGTCCAGAGAAGACACTGAGGTGACATGGTGGACATTTTGGGGTGGCAATATGAGCTGCAGCAGCAGGAAAGCAGGCAGGCAAAGCGAGCAATGTGCTCTGGGAACTGGCACTTAGGTGCGGCGCTGGGGTGGCCTCCTGGAAGATCCCCAGTGGAGCCTCCAGCAGGGAGACACAGCATGGTTTCAAGAGTAAATGAAAAAACAGAGCTGACACCAGCTGGAAGGAGGGAAGGCTTGGTCAGACTGTCAGGCGAGGCCTGCAGGTAAGCTTCCCTCCACCCTACCTTCCTCTTCTTCCTTCTCTCCCTTTGTCTCCTCATCCTCCTTTTTCCCTGGGTCATACAGGAGCACACTACGAGGCCAGCTCCAGGTGGCAATGAACTTAGTTCCATCTGTAGCGGAAGGCCCCAAAAGCACACTTGGGCACTTGCACGCAGGCAACCACGCAGCAGCCTGCAGCCTAGAAGCAGGCCAGGCTGGGCCAGCCAGGAACAGAGAGGCAAGTAGAATGAACCTCCTGCTTCATTCGGTGACCTGCCTTACTGGATGCTGTGTACATGTGATGGCCATGCCACAAGACGGTGACATAACCAGAACACCCCTCTAATGCTGTTGTAGCTCATGGCATATCTCAGTGATGTTCATGATGATGCCAGTGAAGCTAAGCCTCCTGCACTGTCAGGCCTATACCAGCACAGCACTCATAATTATGCATGGTGCGTAACACTTGATATTGACATAAACAGCTGGGTTGCTGGGTTATAGATTTACTATGCTATAATTTTAATTTCTATTTTAGTGTGCAGCTCTTCTGCTTATTAACACTTATTGCAAAACAATGAGCTGCATGACGCTGGCAACAGCCTCATGCTCAGGTCTACCACATCCCTTTCTTGCTCCAAGGTCCACATGGAGTCAGAGATCCAAACATCAAGGTGAGCACAGGACACCCTGTGATGTTTGCAGGGGGACACAATTGCCTAGAAATGCATTTTTCAGACATGTTCCACTCATTCCATGGCACGTGACAGTGTTGGTTTGTTAGGCCTGCACAAACAGGGTGGCACAGGACAATGGAGTTAAGGTTTAATTATGAAGTTGGCGCTAAAGACTATTGAGGGCGCTAACCTTATTGACAGATTAATCCACTGATGATCTCATAGCATGGGCTTTTAGGAGGAAGTAGGTTGCTGGGGGCGGAGCCCAGATGGAGGAAGTAGGTCACTGGGGGCGTGGCCTCAAAGCATGCATCCTGTCCCCAGCGCCTTCCTGTCTCTGTGGCTCTCTTGCTCTCTGTGCTTCCTGGTTGTCGCGTGGTGAGCCGCTTTCCTCTGCCCCTCTGTTTTACTGTAATGGTATTGCTTTGGAGCCAGTTGACTGTGGACTGAAACTTTGGAAAGTCAGAACAGAACTTTTCTTCTTTAAACTGCATATGTCAGGTATTTTGTACCAGTGATGAAAAGCTGCTAAAAAAAAAAAGAAATAAGGATTTGTTCTTCCATAGTTCTGGGGGCCAGATGTCTGAGTTCAGAGCATTAGCGGAGCGTACTTTCTCTGAGGGCACTGGGGAAGCCTGTCCTTGGCCCCTTTCAGAGCTTCCAGAAGCTTCCTCAGCAGTGGCTCAGAGCTCCCATCTGCCTATACCATGTGTGTGCACTTCTATGTCCAAGCTTCCCCTTCTGATAAGGACACCAATCACATTGGATTGGAGCCCCACACTCTCTCAATGTGGCCTCGTCTTAACCAACTACATCTGCCATGACTCTGACTCTTCTTCTACACCGGGTCCCGTTGTGCAGTCTGGAGATTGGAATGGTAGCTCATCAACTTAGGGGAGCACAGTCCATTGCCTCGGGCAATGCAGGAGCCTTTTGTTTTGTTTTAAATTTCAGAAAGTCTTCCTAAAGCAAATAATGACATCTTCTCATCCTAGCATACTGAAGAGTCTTGGCCCTAGAGAAGACTAGGCCCATCAGCTCGGGCTGGGAGGCCTGTAATATTCTAAGATCTGAAAACAGGACTGGAAGGCTTGAAGAGGTGGGAGGCTGGGATGGAGTCAAAGAAGCAAGGGTTGTCCCTGAGAAGCCCCATGAGGACTTGTGTCACTGGAATTAGGTGTTTTCACCATGTCATCTAGTGGAGAGGAGTGACCTCACATGCTCTCCATCACAGTACTCTCCCTTGGAAACTGAGGTGACAGGACAGGCCCCAGAATGCTGGGTGGGGAGCTCTGGTAGGCTGAACAACGGTGCCAAAAGACCAAGTCCCAATTCCTGGAACCTGTAAGTATCACCAGATTTGAAAATCATTTTCTGCATCTGAGGAGCCTATGCCACTTAAAGTGGGGGGCTGATCGTGCTGGTAGTTTTGTGGGCTCACACACATCCTTGGAGGAGGCAGGGAGGATGAACTTGGCCCCACACCGAGAGGACAGCAGTGTGACCACAAGACTGGAGAGGTGTGGCACAAGTCAAGGCATAACGGCAGCCCCAGGGAAGAGCTGCTGGAAGATTCTCCAAACAGATTCTCCTTCGGAGCCTTGGTCTTGGTGTAGTGATGCTGATTTCATAGTTCTGGCCTCTAAGAACTGTGGGAGAATGAATTCCTGTTGTTTAAAGCACGTGGCCCATGCGCATTTGTTTCAGTGGCCATAGTGGGCAAACATGAAGCTCACTGGAGCAACCATGGAGGACTCAGGTGCACCCTCTGCTGTACGCTTGTCTCTTCTGATGAGGGAAGGAATGGGCGAGTGTCTGTCCTTCCAGCCAGTCCCTTTGCCTGGTGCTTCTGGCTGCTCAGGATGATGTAGGGAGTCAGGACATTTTCTGGCCAACAGGTTACCACCTAGAGTGTGTAAAGCAGAGCAGTGACTGTAGTGCATGTGGATGTTGGGGACCCAGAGGCCAGGAGAGCCAACCCAGACAGGGCAGGGCCACACCTTGGCTCTCATGTGCCTGAGGCTCTTCTTTCATGGACTGCTTTCTCTGGGAAAAAATATTAATAAATCCACTAACACCCATTAGGATGGCAATTCTCAAAATTCACCTAGAAACTAGAAGATAATGTACACTGCCGGTGTGTAAGAAATCAGGACCTTTGCCTATGGTGGAACTGGAGGATGGCACGGCCAACAGGGACAATAGTATGGTGTTTTCTCAAAATGTTAAAAACAGAATCACTACATTGTTCTTTCCTCGCCATATTAAAAACATGTATTATGAATAGGGACACAGGTCTTTGTAGACCTGTGTTCCTCACAGTGTATTCAACTGGCCAAAGGAGCCATCAGCAGTTGGCTGAATGAAGAAAATGTGGTCCACCTGGACAGTAGGGGATGTGTCAGCCTTAAAAAGGAAGAAAATTCTGGCACATGCTGCAGCATAAATGAAGGGCTTTGTGCTGAACGGAACGAGCCAGCTACAGAAAGATGCATACTGTATTATTCCACTTATATGAGGTCCCAGAAGCAGTTAGATTTATAGAGACAGGAAGTGGGAGGGCAGTTGCCATAGGCTAGAAGCTAAAGCAGAATACAAGGTTAGTGTGTAGTGGGTACAGAGTTTCAGTCTGGCATGATTAAGGGAGTTCTAGCGATTGGTTACACAATGATGGAAATGTATTTAGCATTACTGAGCTGTGCACTTCAAGTGGTTAACATGGCAAATGTTGTATATAGTCTAACATTTCAATTTTTTTTTTTTTATATTTGGTACAGGGTCTCACTACACAGCTGAGACTATTACTGATCTTCCTGTTTTCAGCTTCCCCAGCACTGGGATTACAGGTGTGCACCACCGTTATACCTATACTTGCCTGAGCAGGCGCTTAATCTATTGAGCTATCTCACCAGCCCTCGATTTTTAAAAATATTACAAATTACAAAAATAAATAAATAAAAATATTACAAATTACATTTGATGCTGCATCACTATAAAGACAAATATATTACTATTGTGTATTAAAGCATTTTCTGTGACCTAAAATCCATTTATTTTTCCCTGATTTTTAAAGAAAGCTAAGCACTTCTGTGGGCCCTAGACAGTACCGTGGCCTGTCTGTGCCCAGCAGGCCCAGTGTGGACAGCTGCCCCATGAGTGGGTGGCAATTTGCAGGTGAGAATGAGGGCTCCCAGGACAGGTGCTGCACGCTGTGTGGGGCATTCTGGGGTCCACCTTGCTGGCTCCCACCTTTCCTCTCCTTTCCCTTCAGCCCAAACCCTGAGGCTCTGCTTGCGAGTCCCGCCTTGTGCCATCAGACACTCTCAGCACTGAACCTCCACAAGCCAGGATGCTTTGACAGTGAGGAAGAAGGAGAGAAGCCATGATCCTTCTAGAATAAGGGCTGGGGAAGCTTAGTGGGGGAGGATGTCTCCAAAGATAGTGGA